>JASDQU010880600.1:23319-45030 GCA_032191745.1 Picea mariana
TGGTTTATGTGATCTTAAAAAGAAAATATATTACTTCTCTTTCTTTAAAATTGTATTTATGTGTGAAAAAAGCATTTATATAAGCGTTCCAAGATCACCATAGTTTTGGTGACTTAGGAGGTTAGGAAGGTTTCTATTGTGGAAAATATTTTTAAATTTGGATCTAATTTGGGAAAAGAAAAGGAAATCTAAGAGGAAGTGTTTTTCATATTCCACCTTCTTAGTGTCATAAATATGGTAAATTCTTTCATATCATGGTGATTTGGGAATTTCTCAACAGCCAGATTCACTATCTAGCTTGTGAGAGTTTGTTTTTATTACGCGGATAGGCGTACACCTATTGAAAATGGTCAAAATTAATGGCTTTTTAATCGTATATGGAATTTTAATGGCCATGATTTCATATGATCAGACTATTCTTCATTGTCACAATAAATCAAAGGTTGTGAATCGTTGGGGCCTTTTTCACCAACTCAAAGGTTGGAGCATTCTTTACCAACTCCCACTTCCATTACTGGATGATAGTTGGACAGTCACTAGAGTGGCTTCATGTGAGTCGTGGATGAGGAAGGTGTTCATTTTTATGTATTGTGAATTGTGGCATGGCCTAATGCCATGTTTGGCTTACATGCGTGTGTTACTAGGTAGAGAGACATGGAGTGCTACCATTTGGAACCGTCTCCATATCTCCTTTCGTTCTCTAGTTGTTTCCATTCGACAGTTTACCTATCTCCATTCTCTCGTCGTTCCATTTTCCAAGGTTCTTTTCTAATTCCCTAGCATTCTTGGGTGGTTTGGTCCTTGTGTAATGTTTGTATGTATCTGGTCCTGTCTGTTAGAGGCACTCACGATTATCTCAACCCACAATGGCTTCTGGATTGCACCATCACTGAAAAGAGAGTTGTCGAAAGCTTCAAAATGGTGGTTCTTTTGGATTGCACGATCACTGAAAAGAGCAATGTCTATAACTTTAGTATGGTTGTTCTCCAGATTATCCAAGGGTGCAAGAACTATACTAAGTGAGCTGAGTCTGATAATTGTTACTTGCATGCACGGATGCTTTCAATGGTTTTTTTAGGAAGAGAGACGAAGGTGATAGATTCGAGACCTGTAGGAGAATATGATTTTGATAGAAAGCAATCTATCAAAATAATGAAGATCAATTTTTTGTGCATACAAAAGGATGGCCATTGTAGACCTTCAAACATTCGATGAGGATAGCACTACAATTGCTAAAGGAGAAAAAAAGGTTTTGGATTTTCCTTTGTACCAGAATTTTAAGTTTGCCTTGGCGAAGAGAATGAACCCTAAATCAAGATTTTTATACCTTTAAAGCTTCGTTGAAGGTGGCAGTGTAGTTGCTAAAGAACGAAAGGAGGTTTCATATCTTCCTTAGCATGAGAATTTTTAGGTTTCATTGGCAAAGAGAATGAACCGATTATCTGTACTGTAATACCCCTAGGCCAAACCCCAATTGTAAATGTAAACACAAATGTACTTAATCTGGTGAGCTATTTGATATCATTTTTGTATGCACCTTCCATGGTATAGTGCGCACATGTATTGTGCACTAAAATGATGAAGTGTGCACATTCCAAGATACCGCGTGTAGAAAAGTTAAGTGTTTTATAGGCTGGTGAGACAATTATTATAAGCTATGAGGCTTATGTGTGGAATTAGGCTAGGGAGCCTAGATGCTAAAGGCCAGTGAGCCTATTTTTGTATATGTCTTATCATTAATACAATACATTGTTGAGTGTAGACCGACCACGATAAAAGAGTATGGGGGACTAAACTCCACTAGTTAGGGAAAGCGGGGGGGATAAAAGTTAAGGATAAGGGATAAGATAGGGATCTTAAGACAACAAGGAATATTATATTAATATTACTTAAAGTATAAATTTTGGATAATTATTTTATCCTAAGTTCTAAGGATGAGGACAAGTGAACCAAAGTAGCTCTCAATATGACAAGTGTCAAGTTGGGAACATGCAGACATATAGCTTGGACTTAGTTCATTTTCCCATTCATTACATCATCATTCACTCACTCATTCAACTATCTGTCATCCCTTCCTGTAATTATTTTCTCTAACATCCCCAACCACCAACAGGTCGGGCAATGCCACTAACACAACGTTAACTTAGCCTTTAAAGGTCTGATACCAAACTGTAGCATCCCCGGGCAACATAGAGACCGGGTAATGCTACCACTATAGAATATACACTAATATATTATATGTATTTTAATCGAATTAAAACACTTAATCACAATAATCATATAATTATTACTACCATATAGAATCAATGGAATTAACAGTAGTTCATATATGCAACAGAATAGATGATAACATTCAAGCATCATAGACATGCATAACAGATAAATTAAGAATAGACTGATACTTATCTTTTCAATTGGAGTAAGACCACAAACTACGTGAATAACTTCCACAAACCCCCGATCCATAGACCACACTGCTCATCATGCTCAGCAGTGGGTCACCCCCAAGCTAGGACTAAGCTCCACCTAGGGCAAGGGATTCCTAGACTAGGCTAAGATTACAGGAGATTGCACAGTGCAACTGGAAGGATTCTCTCCAAGAGCCTTCTTACGCCCACTACTCACGAAATCTCATTCCCCACATGCCTGTTCCACCTAGGAGTATACACCTTTACAAGAATAGTCCATCGGTTTCTTCACCTCCCTCTCCGGGTCTCGGAAACAAGATGGATCAAGAATTATCAGAGCTCTGTAGCTGGTGTTGGACTCTCTCTGGGAGAAAACCACTTCCGAACAGACTCTCTCACCTGGAGAGAGTTTCTCACAAGCCTGACAACCTACCTCTTCTACCAGGGGTCTGGCAACCCACTTCTTCAGCACACTCCTCGACTGAGGTTTAGCTAGGTGAGGAAAACAACAACAATTCAACACTCATTCACACAGGGATGACAGTAGAAACAATAGATTTCCATGGCACCGCAGTTGGAAAAAACCCACACTAAGACATGACATATCTAAGGTGATTACTCAGGTGTCGGGTTGCTCAAAATACACCAAACAATTCATGAATTTCAGGTCTCAGGTGTGTGTGTGAATATTGTAAAGGTTGAATATAGAGGCTAAGAGATTCACGGGAATACACCGGTCGGCTTCATGGTTCTGGTTTTCAGGAATGCATGAGAGTATACAGAGGGAACTCATGGAGACTCTACCCAATTCACGGAGGATGGAAAATGGTAAGTGAATCCCCAACATAGTTGACACTTCAACTTTTAACTGCATGCACCCATGTCGACACTTGTTTTCCTGGAGCTGCATGCGTTCCCTTTTTTCACACGATTCCTTTCCCGGGCTTAGGATAAAAACACTCAACATTCACATGTCCACTTTAGCCTTTAGGAATTAATAATAAATATTATTCCTTTAGAGGTAATCCCCCTAGCTTATCCCTTAGGCCCACACACTTATCCTCCTCCCTTACCCAACCTTGTGGAAGCTTAGTCCCCCATCACTCTTTCTTCATGGTTGGTATACACGTTACAGAGATGTTTATATTTTATTAATGATCTGCTATTACATATACAAAGTCAGGCTCCTCGTCTTTAACACCTAGGATCCCCAACCTAATAAACACATAATCCCACAATCTTATATACACTTGGCTCACCAGCCTATAAACATGTTTACCATTTATAAATACAACTGGGGCTCGTCCTTGGGGACATTGCAATCCCCTCCACTTATTTTTTCATGGTCCTCAGTGCAACTCTTTACACATCATCAACAAGATTTCCAAAATCTTCAAAGAGATGCGGGTATTCTACCCACATAACATCCTCATGCTCCCATGTCATGTCCTCCGGACTGTACCAGGTCCATTGGACCTTTACAAGACCTATGGCTCAATTTCAGATATGTTTTCTCTTCCGATTCAATATGCGCACCAGATGCACTTGCAAGATGCCTTCTTGCTCCACCTGAATCACATTCCAATCAATAACATGGTTAGCATCGGGTATATATTTCTTAAGCAATCAAACATGAAACACATTATGTATAGTCATGGATACAGGTAATGCCAGCATATATGCAATGTATATATATGTATATACAAGAAATTCGAATAACATTATAACCTGTATACAAGATACATGACATACAATAAATAAAGAATTGTACTTATCTTTTGATTGAGAAGACCTCCATATCAACATGGTCTAGGCCAAGGTATGAAACCTCAGTAGCACTCCAACCAACCAAACCTCAACAACACTCCAACCAACGTTCTCTCTTCCCCACATGCCTTTCCCACCCCAGGAGTGTGCACCTTCACTGTCACACAGTCCATCGGTTGTTACACCTCACTTTCCTTGGGCTTCAACAGCAGGCCAGATTGGAATTCTTAGAGCACTGTGGTTCAAGGAGTTCCAACTTCCCTCAGAGGTCTCCAATCGACATCTTCCCTGAGCTACTCTTTGTAGTCAACATTCCACTTTAATCAACATCATCTCATCTACATCGCTCACATGCAATTATCATGAGGAAACATAAAATAATTCATTTAGGAACTCAAAATAAGTTCAAAAGGGATTTCAACTTTTTCCCCAAACCATGAAATTCAATTTCATAATTCTTCTTGGTTGTTGGCATATTAAGATTGCAACCTTCCTTGTGGTTTTCCACAAGCACCAAACTATATACCATTTTCCTGCAAGGCTTCATTTTGCATACTTCCAACAATTGTTAGTATTTCCTGTACATCATAATTCAATTGCAATATGTATAGAACCATATGCAGTGAATTTAGAATTGTCTGCATGTAGCAATTCAATCATAATTACCAAAAAATTTAATAAAAAAGAATGACTCATCATTCTATCCATATGCATGAACACAATAATAAATGTAAGTTCATTACTTCTTTCTCTGAACAAGAAAATTTTCTGTAGTCAATGCTCATGTGACTACTTGACTTGCAACTTTCCTGTTGCAATGTCTAACAACTCCTGAAATGTCCTCAGCTCCATGAGTTCACAACATTTTAGTTGTTAGTAACAATTATTTCCATCCAATAATATATATGGATGTACTTACAAAACTCATTCCACCATTGCATTTAGTATAAAATTCTATCACTTACTATGCATGAGTGCAATTCTCAGTGCATACTTGTTCACCGCACCTTGCATTGAATTACATAATGCTCTTTATCTCGATCATGTATCTCACCATCCATGAGTTGGAATTCTAGCCTATGTGTTGACACATTCTACACACACTTCGTATTGTCTTCCCAATTAATTGGATGCCTTCCTTTTTGACCCGAACACTACACCAAGAATATAATTCTATGGTGTTCATCAGTGTTAGTAAAAAGGTTTCAGCCCAAGTTTTATTTAAAAGTAGGAAGATTTTAGTACCCGTGTGGCTCATAACCTTTCCATATCCAACATGTCCTAGTCTCATACATGACTACCTTACTGGCATTCATTCCTATAACAAGTTATTATCTTTAATTTTTTGGTTATTACCACATAACCAAATTAACATGACATTCTACTATGTCAGTGTGTGCATTCATAAGATAAAAATATTTGAATTAATACAAGCCTCCATCCTTTACCACATCCAGTGGTAAGCATTCAATAATATAATCACGTGATTTTATAAAATAACTCTAGCTGAGGAAATTCTTACCTAGATTTCCTTTCACCAATTATGCAAAAAGAGTAATAAAACTCATACCTACATGACTGCCATTAATAAATTTTATACTACCTCAATGTCTGATGGCAGTAGAAGCCTCCATGCTTCTTTTATCAAACTTATAATCAACACTTCATCTCTATGTTTCTTCCCTCCTTATGCAACAACATCACCAACAACACTTGAAAACACGCAATCATTCTTTCCTCTGGCTGACCCAACAAGTCGTAACAGAATTGTTTCCACAGAAATTGCACCAACTTCTTTATACCTATAAAACCTTTCCTTGTCGATCCAGAAGTCTATAATTCTCACTGGATTCCTGAATCTTCTTGTTCTCTCATTGTGATCACTATACATGACTATTTCTAACCAAATCACTTTCGACGCAATACCCCTACCTCAACGGGGTCTGTTGACCTCCCGGTCAAAGGATCTTTGAAACTTCAGAGTCGCATTGAATCTTCCATCTTGTGATTGAACCCAAGCCAATTATACACAAGTCTCCTTTCCTTCTTTGTGCAGGTTCTAACAGACCCATGGGCTATTCCTACGCTCTTCAAAAACTCTAAGTTTCAGGCGCTAGCCCCTTTTTCATTATCCCTTTCCTTCATAAGACCATGGGATATGACCTCATGGAAAATAGTGATTGTGGGCAGGGGCAAGAGTGGTTTTAGTCCAACCCGCTTTTCGCCCCACAATTCACCTCCATCTGCCACGCATCACTTTGTTAAAATGGTGGTATAAATTGTGGCCCACTCTCATATTTTTAACATCTGAGCAAGTTCTGGCCCTGCAATCCAACTCGTTCGTCGATCTCCAATCCCTTGGAGATGATCCATGATCAACGACTGTTGTCTAACCTCCTTCCACACGCGATCCCAGATCTACATGATCGTTCGACATGTAACCCCCTTCCAAATCAACGACTACGGTTGATTCTGGCTCTTCGCCCCTTGGGAGTTTCAACTCTCAACTATCTACTTTTCCCCATATGACAATCTTCTAGAGTGAAACATCTAATGACACTTGTCCTCAAAAATTAGACGGTTCTTATGAACTTTGGCTCTCTGACCTTCAGGATTTCTCACATCTCCACACACACAAATCTCTAGAGTGAATTTCCCCGGAGTGACAGATCTTCTACCACACGTCCTCTCCAAATCAACGACCTTGATTCTCTTCAGGACTTTAGCTCTTTCATACAAATACCACATCAACGGTCCTTCAACCTCCTCCTCAATCAATGATCGATATCTCCTTCAAGAAATCAACACGTTCATCCTCTGCTTTCCTCCGGAGTGCTCCATACCTAGAGTTCCAGATCTGGCACCACGCATCCACTTTCAGATCAAAGACTAATATTAACTTTGGTTGTTTCTCCTCCTCCTTGTCCGAAAACTTCTGAAGTTGTGGATCTTATGCCACCTATCCTCCTGGAAAATAGATGGTCCCAAATCACTTTGGGACTTTGGGACTTTGACAAGTCCACTTTTCATGCGCACACAAGGGTTAAGTCTCGTGCGCTTACCTCTGGATCCAACGGTTGTTGGTCCTTCACACTCAGACCTAACGGATGGGATCCATTCCTCTCCTCTGTGCTTCCTTTGTTCTACTGGATGTTGATCTAACGGTCTAAGATCCTTCCCACAACTGATCTAATGGTTGTTTTCACTCCTCCACCTGAGTGTTTGACTTCTTCCACCTTGGAAGATTTTTTTAGTGTTTAAAGGCTTTGACCTTTGACCTTTCTCCTACGAGTCCTCCTCTTGGATCTCGTCTTCGCTCTTGTAAGCATTGTCTCTTATGAGATTTAGGACTTAGAATGAGTCCATCTCCCACGCACTCCTTCTGTTATCTCTTATGATATTTTTGAATTACTCAGTCTCCTAATGGTCTCAACCCTTCTATTTCCTTTCAAAGGAAAAATTTGTGCCTTCCTAGAAACCTTCTTCTCAAAGCACACCTTGCTGAGCATTTTCTATAGAGTGTTCAATAGCTCTATGAGTATCTTCCTCTGCTACTCTTCTCCCTGAACTCGACAAATATTTCTCTCTGTGCACACTTGCACTCGCTCGATGCCCACTTGGCAGAGCCCTACAAAGTTCTTAGTGACTCTATCTCTCTCTGAACTCAACACATAATTCTTCCTGTGCAATCCTTTCACTTTTGTTGATGAAGGTTCAATGATATCTCTCTTGAGCTTCTATGAGATTAAGTTACCTTTGTCAATGCACTCCTTGTGCACAATGTGCACTGCTTACAGTCGAAAACTCAAAGAAGAGAAAACATTTAGATTTCACTTTCTTTATGAGTTCTTCTCTACTATATAATCATTTTCCAGCACTAGCCCCTTTCTCTCAGTCCCCAATCCATGTGTTCACGTGCCATGACCAAGCACTAGATTACTAGGTGCTTACTCGGGCCTTCAGATTTGAAATATTTCAAATCACCATACAACAATCTCTCAGGATTCCAGATTACCAAACTCGTGACATAGGGAGGATAAACCGTCCACGTCTACTCAACACCTGACAACTGACAGTTACTATGGAACCTCAGGTGTCTGAGTTCTATGTCTTCGGGTCTTCGAGACTTTGGAGTTTCTGAGGATCTCACATCCACACATATGAACTGTTAATCTTCGAACAATCCCAAGCACCCTTGGCGATGTCATTACATCACATCACTTACATTTTCCAATTGTGGGGGCATGCGGTAGCAATTTGGAGTAACCCATCTTTCATCCCATAATTCTTTTGACACTTACATGTAACCCCTCGGTGAAACCGCGGTTTGGATTGCGGGATTTCCTTATAGAATTAACTCCCGTGCAACTTGGGTCCACGCAATTCCTCCTAGCCGTCGATCTTTATGTATTGTGACCAATTCTAGTGTGGGTCCTCTGACCTTTAACTATGTTACGAAACCTCGACCCCACTAGACATGCTCATACGGAAAGCCACATGGCAGAATACTAGTGGCTGATACATGGTGCATTCAGATGGGTGACACATGTCTCATTTGAAATGTCATTTCAAGCTTCAACGGGTTCAAAACCCACTGACACATGGAACATATCCCATGTGTCCAATTCCATCCAAGTGACATCATCATGACTGACTACTTCGGCTCATCGAGAGCTTTCGCCCTTCACTACTATGTTTTACATTTTAACATTGGCTTGATCCAACATTCGAGCTTTCCTCTCCATATCTACAATATAGATCCACGAGCTTTGGGCTTCGACCCTTCTCTTGTTTCTGGCATCAGACTTCACTGAAGTCACGAAGTTCGAAGGGCTTCAAGGTTAACTCTTCAGCACCTTCCCCAGATCTGATGGTCGTAAGGGATTTACCTTCCTTCTGAACAGATCCTACGGCGTAGAACATACTCTGTTACTCTATAGATTTACAAAGGAATTCACGGCTAACTGCCTCGCAAAATTACCAGATATGATGGTTGTGAAGGATTCTCCTTCTCCTGAATAGATCCTAAGGTCCACATTACTCTGTAGCCCAACACCACTTCTATCGTGGTTTTATGATACCGCTATTCCTCTTGAGCTTCGTAACACAACCAAGGTAACTTCTTGGCAATCAGGAAGGTTCTGAGGTTTGAAATTGGTCCTCCAGACACAATTTCCTCTTGAAACCTTAGGTCCAATGACCACTTATCCAACCCATCTAGGCTCAATAGTGAAACCATGCTCTAAACTCGAATTTTGTCTACTTCGACAACAATTCTTTCTGAAAATTTTTCTTCAATTTCCACTAACATTGTTCATCCAGGCTCAATGTTTAAAACCATGGATCTAATACCAATTTGTAACATCCTCAGCCACCAATAGGTTGGGCAATGCCACTAACATAACCTTAACTTAGCCTTTAAATCTCTAATACCAAACTGTAGCATCCCTGACCAACACAAAGATTGGGTAATTCTACCACTGCGGAATATACACTTATATAATATATGAATTTTAATCAAATTAAAACACTTAATCACAATAATCACATAATTACTTCTACCATACAGAATCAATGGAATTAACAATAGTTCATATACGCAATAGAATACATGATAACATTCAAGAATCACAGACATGCATAACATATAAATTAAGAATAGATTGATACTTATCTTTTCAATTAGAGTAAGACCAACAACTACGTGTATACCTTCCATGAACGTCCCAGCCATAGACCACACTCCTCATCATGCTCAGCAGTGGGTCACCCCTGAGCTGGGACTAAGCTCCACCTAGGGCAAGGGATTCCTAGACTAAGTTGAGGCTACAGGAAACTGCACAGTGTAACCAAAATGATTCTCTCCAGGAGGCTTATTACACCCACTACTCACAAACTCTCATTCCCCACATGCCTATTCCACCCAGGAGTATACACCTTCAAAACCACAGTCCATTGGTTTCTTAACCTCCCTCCCTGGGTCTCGACAACAGACCAGACCAGGAATTCTCATAACTTTGTAGCTAGTGCTAGACTCTCTCTGGGATAAAACCACTTCCCAACTAACTCTCTCATCCAGAGAGAGATGTTCACAGGCCTGAAAACCTACCTCTTCTACCATGGGCCTAACAACCTGCTTCTTCAGCACACTCCTCAACTCAACTCTATCCAGGTGAGGATAATAGCAACGTTTCAACACTCATTCACACAAGGACGATAGTAGCAACAACAGATGGACATGGCATCGTAGGTGGCAACAACCCATGCTAAGACACAAAAAAACTAAGGAGATTACTTAGGTGTCGGGTTCCTCAGAAGACACCAAGCGATTCATGGATTTCGAGTCTCAAGTGCGTGCATGAATATTGCAAATGTCGAATACAGAGGCCACGAGATTCACAAGAATAAACCAATCGGCTTGACGGTTCTGGTTTTCAGGAATGCGTGAGGGTATATAGAACGCACTCACGAAGAATCTACCCAATTAACGGAGGATGGAAAATGGTAAGTGAACCCCAAACATAGCTAATGCTTCAGCTTTTAACTACATGCGCCCAGGTCGACACTTGTCTTCCTAGAGATGCATGCGTTCCCTTTTTTCACACGATACATTTCCCAGGACTTAGGATAAAAACACTCAACAGTCAACATGTCCACTTTAGACTTTAGGAATTAATAATAAATATTATTCCATTGGAGGTAATCCCCCTAGCTTATCCCCTAGGCCCACACACTTAGACTCCTCCCTTACCCAACCTTGTGGAAGCTTAGTCCCCGATCACTCTTTCTTCATGGTCATTCTACACACAACGATGTCTATATTTGATTAATGATGTGCATAATTACATATACAAAATCAGGCTCCTGGCCTTTAACACCTAGGATCCCCAGCCTAATAAACACATAAGCCCTATAGCTTATATACACTTGGCTCACCATTGTATAAACATGTTTACAATTTACAAATACAATTGGGTCTAACCCTTGGGGATATTACATTTCCATACACGTTTATGTACATGTATTTGTACCTAGTTAGCTTGGGAGATGTACTGAAGAGGCAAGTTTTCAGGCCCATGGGATACTAAAGAGGCAAACTGTCATGACTGTGATAAATTTCTGTCTAGGTGAGAAAATTGTTGGGAATTGATTTCATGAAGGTGATAAACTACAACAACAGGACTCTGAGACTTCTTGTCTAGCCTGTTGCCGAATCCATGGAATGGAAGTGGGGCAGCCGAGGGATGGTTGAGCAGAGAAGGGGCACACTTCCTCGGTTGGGACAGACATGTGGGGAATGAGGGACTATAGGTTGTTAGTTTGAGTTGGCACCTGTGAGGAAGTCTTTCCTGTTGTCTATGATACATCATCCTAGTTAGAAATCCCTTTACTTGGGTGGAGTTTAGTCCTAGCTCTAGAGTGAGCCACTGCTAAGAGTGATGAGTGATGTGTTTTAAGGCTAGGAGGTTCGTGGAAGGTCTCCACGTAGTTGGTGATATTATTACCAAGATAAGTCTCAATTGAGTGTTAAATTGCATGCTGCATTATTATTTATCTGTTTATTTTTATGGGTTTTTCCTGTGTGTGGTTTATATCAGTCTTTATATTTATGGGTATTTCCTATCTTTGTTCCATGTATATATTTACTGCTATTTATGTATGAATATGTTCATTTATATATTGTATTTGTCTATTTTAAGTTATATATATAAAGTTATATAAGAGCTTCTGTGTGTATATGTTTTAGTTTGAATACAATTTGAATTGTGTTTATGTGGCATAGCCAAGTTGGATGTTGGGGATGTTACAATATGATATCAGAGCATGAAATCTTTTTCAGTGGCATGACCCGGCCTAGGTGGCCGGGTATGTTACAATATGGTATAAGAGCTCTAGTTTTCAGCACTGAGACTGGATGGGCCAAGAAGGTTGAATTGAAGTGAAATTTCACAGAGAATTGATTTCTAAGTGGCCAAATTTCAAGATACAAAGCGTCCATGGTAAAAATTATAAGCAATTGCGTAGAATTGGGAAAAAGCCCCAATTTCTGTTGTTAAATTCATGGGAAAATTGATAAATTTGGCCAAGTAGTGAGATATTATTAATTTAATATTTGTTCTAGAAACTTCAAACATGGAATTCATTGAATTTGAAGTTACAGGGAAGCCATGATAGAAGGAGCGAGATTATCTGATGAAAATTCTCAATTCATGAATTGAGTTTCGAAAAAAATTGTTAGAGAAATGTCAACCAACAACAATTTTTTTTGCAGAGGTTGAATTGGTGATATCGGGGTGAAATTGAACAAATTTCATGGTTGCATAATATCTATGGTGAAAATTGGAAAAAATTTAGGCAAAATCCCCAATTTCTGCAGCGGAATTCATGAGGAATTTATGCGCATAAAAATGAATGTGTGCAGGTGTGCGCACTAAAAATGAATGTGTGCAGGTGTGCACACTAAAAATGAATGTGTGCAGGTGTGCACACTAAAAATGCATGATGCACAATGAAAAACTTGTGATGTGTGGAAAATAAGGGTGTGTGGCTATGTGCACTAAAATTTGGTGTTGAACGATACAGTGTGTCATTATGCAAAAAAATATCGGTGTGCGGGTGCGCGCACTAAAATTTGGTGTTGCGCGGTGCAGACTAGCATTGCGCAAAAAATATTGGCACATGGGTGTGTGCACTTAAAATTTGGAACTGCGCAGTGCAGAGTGGTAATGCAAAAAAAATATTGGCACATGGGTGTGCGCACTTAATTTTGGCGTTGCACGATGCAGAGTGGTAATGCAAGAAAAAGTTGGAGCGTGGGTGTGTGCACTAAATTGAGCATTGTGTGGTGCAGATTGAGTGGTGCAAGTGTAATACTAGTGCGCGTAGTGTGCGCACACATAATAATGGCGCATGTAGTGTGCGTAGTATTGAGAGAGCGCAGAGGAATTTTTTTGGTGCACGTGAAATGTGGGTATATGTCGTCCCATGACAATTTAATTAATGGTGCACGTGGAGTATTGGTGCGTGGTGGGGGCGTACTAAAATTTGGAATGGTTCAGCGTGGAATATTAGCATGCGACACAAAAATTTCACACAACAGGTATTAGTGCATGAACCAAAATTGTGCACGGTGGATATTGGCGTGCGAGAAAAAAGTGGTGTGCACCAGTTATTGGCATGACAAAGAAGTGATCCACATTGGTTATAGGTACATGGAGCATGCACTACCTTATGGTATTGTTGTGCATGCTAAATATGGGTTTAAAGGTTCAAATTTGTCCATATGAAGTCATTTGGATGTTCTACAACAACAGAAAACCCTTGAATTTCTATGACATTTTATATTGTTTGAAGGTCATCGTTTTGCAGCGCATTTTTGAGGCCCTAAAATACGTTTTTAACTACTCAAAAAACCTTGTGAACAGATTCTACCTTAGATTACACTCTTTCTCTATAAATCAAATGAAAGAGCTTAGACAAATCTTTCTAATGGTGTAAACCATTCGTCAAACAAATATTTTATGAGGAAGTTACCTGACAAACAATGGAAGGTAAATTTTAAGATCCAACTGACTTCGAAGGGCCATAACTTTCTGCTCTGAAATCAGATTGAGGCACACGATAAATCTATGGAAATAAATTGAACCATAGAAAATATTCCTAGATATGAATTAAAATTCTGGGCATGTTAAAAAAATTTAAGAGGGAAAATAAGCTACCTGTAGCATTCCAGAACAAAAACACTAATTAGCCTAGAACTTCAGCAGGCTGTAACTATCAGGCCAAAACCCAGAAAGAGGTCAAACTTGGATAGACTATCCAACATATGTATTTTAAAAAACCCAATTGATATCATACTAAAAATCCAATGGATTAGTTGAAAAATGCACAATTACAATGTATAATTGCACCAAGTTGAAGAGTGAATAGAAAAATTAATCGACAATCTTCAAATAACCATAAATTTCTGCTCAAGACTCAGAGTTAAGCATGGATGTAGGCGTTGGAAAGGTCTTGGACAGTAGAATATAATTATTCACCCATAAAATTGATCTAGAATTCATTTTTTAGTAAATCTGAAGAAATAATTTGAATGCATTATTGAACAAGAAGGGTTCATATTTTCATGAAATTGTTGAAACAGTTAACCTGACAAAGTTCTGTTGGCTGCACATTTTGCATAGTTAACAACAACTAGATCAGATAAGAATCAACATAGAGTGCATAGGAATGTAATATTCACAGGGTATTACAGCCAGGAAGATGATATCAGAGGGATGGATGTCCATATGGGCATTGAAAGAACAAAATCTAATGAACATGGAGAAGGAAGGGATGAAAACATGAATATGGTAGAGACCATTAAAAAATTTCAGAAAGATGTCCAAAGCGATAAAGATGATAATGAAAGGATTATGAGAGACAAGGAGTAACAAGAGGACTTTAACATGAAGTTAATGCAGATCTTGAACATAATAGAAAAGAAATTGGATAAGGAGAGTGGCTCAAGCAAATCAGGAAGTCACAGGTCTTCCTTATGAGAAAAGAAGTCACATCTCTCCTCACAAAAACTCAATTCCATCCCCTGTCAGGAAACATAAGAGGTATAGGGTGGATGAGGTATGAGGATAAATGAAAAAAATCAAACCTCCTACATTTGATGCTGAGCACAAGAAGGATGAAGATGCAGAGACATGGATATTGGGCATGAGAAAGTATTTCCAATTGCATAATTATTCTTCTCATATAGAAGGAATAATTTCTATCTATCAAATCAAGGGAAAGGCATCAATGTGGTGGTATCATCTTGTGCAGGTGCAACACATTAAAGAAAAAAATCTTACTTGGAGGGAATTCAAGAAGTATTTTGAAAATAAATATTTGACTAAGAAATACTATGACAAGAAAATGAAAGAGTTCTTTGAACTCAAACTTGGGAGTATGACCATAGTTGAATATGAAAGAATGTTTTTAGAACTGGTGAAGTATGTTTCTTTCATCAAGGATGAGACAGTTAATATTTATGGTTATTTGAGTGGATTTCCATCATTCATTAGTGACAAAATACATTATGATGATCCCAAAACATTGGAGGAGACCATAAGGGAAGCTAAATGCCTATATTATTAGCAAAAAGCAAGGCCAGCGTTCCAAAAAACTTGGGAAGACAAACATAAATTCAATATGAATCAGAGGAAGAAGGGAACTGAGCCACCATTCTTCAGAAATAATCCTCAGATACAACCGAATTCTAGAGAACCTAGAAAGATTGAGATAGGGGGTCAAAGGCCAAGGCAACCACCTATTCAATATCGAGGTTGTATAAGAGATCATTTGTTTATAGATTTTCCTCACGGAGGTGAAAAAGTGAGGACTGTTCACAATGTACAACAAGTTGAAGCAGTGGAAGATAGGGGCATAAATGTACCAAGGATCTATGCAGTCGTGGAAAACAAGAAGTAATAGTATCACTCACATATGATTGAAGTGGAAGGTATGATCAACAACCAAACCATTTCTATTTTAATTGATTCAGGATCTAGTCATATTTATATAGATCCTAAGATGGTGGAAAGTTTGCATTTTCCAAGAAGCAGGGATGGAAAATATTGGTTGGTGAAGTTGGATACCAGAGCCAAAAGAAAATTTAATGGGATGGTTAAGTCCTGTCCTATGGACATGAACGGACTGAACACTAGGGAATATTTAAACATATTTCATTTAGGTTCATATGACTGTCTAATTGAGATGGATTGGTTGGACCATTATAATGTTATACCGACTACCATAACAAGGAATTTTCTTGCTTGGATGAGGAAGGGAAGCTAAGGACAGTGCATGGAATTCCTAGGGAAGTAACCATCAGAGAAATTTCAGCATTACAACTGAAGAAATGTTACAGAAAAAGGTGTCAAATATTTGTAGCTCATATGGAAGAGACACCCAAAGATAAGGTGTCAAATATTGAATATTATGTAGTCCTAAAATAATTTGAAGATGTGTTTAAGTAAATACCAAGATAACCCCCTAAAAGAGACATTGATTTCTCCATAAATTTGATGCCTAAAACAACTCCAGTATCCAAGACTCCTTATAGGATGAGTACACTAGAATTTAAGGAGTTGAAAATCAAACTTGAAGAGCTTCTAAAGAAGGGGTATATACACCCAAGGATGTCACCTTGGAGTGCCCCAGTTTTATTTGTGAAGAAGAAGGATGGAAGATTGAGACTATGCATTGACTTTACACAGTTAAAAAAGGTAACTGTGAAGAATAAGTATCCTTTTCCAAGGATTGATGACCTCTTCGATCAACAAAAAGATGCAAAAATATTCTCCAAGATTGATATTAGGTCAGGTTATCATCAAGTAATAATTAAAGAAGAAGACATCAGCAAGACTGCTTTCAGAACAAGGTATGGTCATTATGAGTTCACAGTGGTGCCCTTTGGGTTATCAAATGCACCAGTTGTCTTCATGTGTTTAATCAATGGTATTTTCAAAGAATACTTAAATAAGTTTGTCATTATATATTTATATGACATTCTTATATATTCTAAGTCAGAGGAAGAACATGAACAACACTTGAGGATGGTATTGCAAGTATTAAGGGAGCATCATTTGTATGTCAAATTGAGTAAGTGCTCATTTTATCAAAAGCAAATTCATTATTTGGGACATATCATTTCAGAGGAAGGGGTAGCAGTGGATCATGAGAATATAGAAGCCATTAGAGGATGGTCAGCACCAAAGAATGTGACAGAGGTCATATCATACATGGGCCTTGCAGGTTACCACATGAGATTTATTGAAGGATTCTCAAAGATTGCACAACCAATCACTTCCTTGTAAAAGAAGGGTGTGAAGTTTCAATGGACATTGGATTGTGAAAAGAGTTTCCAACACTTCAAGAAATTATTAACAAGTGCTTTAATTTTAATTATTGCAGATCCAAATGATGACTTCATTGTATGCACAGATGCATGTAAAGAAGAACTTTGTGGAGTCCTCAGTCAAAATGAGTTTGTTGTATGTTATGAATCAAAGAAGTTGAAGGAGCATGAAAGACATTATGCCACTCATGATTTGGAGTTGGCAGCGATAGTGCATGCCTTGAGGAAGTGGAGGCACTACCTCATGGGGAAAAGGTTTGAGATGAAGACATACCATAATGGTATGAAATATTTATTTGATCAATCAACTCTAAATGCTAGGCAATGCATGTAGTTAGAATTTCTTAGTGAATATGACTTTGATATAAAGCATATCCAAGGGAAAAAAAACAAAGTGGTTGATGCACTCAACAGAAGAGTGCATGAGTTGCATGCTACAACCATTAGTATGTACCAATCATATTTGAAAGACAAAATTTTGGAGGCTGCAAAATCATATTTGCAATATAAGGAATTAGTGGCAAAATTACAACAAGGTATTTTGTTGCAGAAAATTGAAGACTATAAGATAGAAAATTATAAAATTCTCATATATATGGGCAGAATTTATGTACAAAATTCCTAGGAATTGAAAATTTTGATATTGAGAGAAATGCATAATGTACCTTACGTTGGGCACCCAGGTTATCAGAAAACTATTGTAGATGTCAAGAAACAATTTTATTGGCCAGACATGAAGACAGAAGTTATTGGTTTTATTGTCAAATGTTTGGAGTGTCAAAAGGTGAAGGTTGAGAATAGACACCCAGCTAGTTTGCTACAGCCATTACCCATTCGTAAGTGGAAATGGGAAGTTGTAAGAATGGATTTCATCACCAAATTTACCAGAGAAAACAAGAAACATGATTCTATCATGGTAGTGGTGGATAAGATTACTAAAGTTGACCATTTTCTTCTAGTAAATCTCACTCACAAGGCAGCCAACATTGTTGATGTTTATATGAGAGAAATTGCTCGATTACATGGTATACCCAAGACAATTATGTCTGACAGAGATCCAAAATTTACCCCAATTTTTTGGAAGGGATTATTTAATGGATTTGGAACAAATTTGAATTTTAGTACAACTTATCATCCATAATCAGATGGAGAAATAGAGAGGGTGAATCAAGTGATTGAGGATATTTTGAGAATGTATGTGATGGATAAACCATCAAAATGGGAAGAATACCTACACTTAGTAGATTTTTCTTATAACAATGGGTGCCAATCATCTCTAAAAATTATCCCATTTGAGGCACTTTATTGCAGAAGGTGCAACACATCGATAAGCTCAGATAACCCAATAGATAGAGCAGTGGTTGGGCCATATTAACTTTAGGAAATGGAGGAATAAATGTTGAAAATAAAATAGAATTTAAAGGTTTCCCAAGACAGACATAAAAACTATGCTGATAAGGGAAGAACTCACAGGGAATTTAAAGTGGGGGACCATGTATTCTTGAAAGTGAAGGGCAACAAAAGTTCACTAAAGTTGGGAAACTGTTCCAAGTTGGAAACTAGATATTGTGGAGCATTTGAAATCCTAGAAAGGATTGTTCCAATAGCTTATATGATTGCATTGCCTATTTCTATGTCCATTCATAATGTATTTCATGTATCATTGCTTAGGAAATATATACTTGATGTTAATCATGTTATTGATTGGAATTTAATTCAGGTGGAGTAAAAAGAAGATTTACAAGTACATCTGGTACGCATTTAGGACCAAAAAATCAAACATCTCTGGAATTGAGGCATAATGCTTGTAAAGGTCCAATGGACATGGTACACTCCTCAAGACACTACTTGGGAACATGATGATACAATGTGGGCATAATACCCACATATTTTTGAGGATTTTTGAAATTTGGTTGTATAAGTGTACATAATGCGCTTAGGATAGTGTATAAATAAGGGGAGGGGATTGTAATACCGTTAGGCCAAACCCCAACTATAAATGTAAATGAAAATGTACTTAATATGGTGAGTTGTTTGATATCATTTTTTTATGCACCTTCCATGGTATAGTGTGCACATGTACCGCACACTAAAATGATGAAGTGTGTACATTCTGAGATCTCGTGCACAACAAAATTAAGTACACCCATTTTTTAGGCCATGGAGCCTTTGTCTATATGTTGTATTTTATAGGTTGGTGGGATAGTTATTATAATCTAGGAGGCTTATGTGTGGAATTAGGCCAGAGAGCCTAGATGCTATAGTCTAGTGAGTCTATTTTTGTATATGTCTTATCATTAATATAATACATCGATGTTTGTAGACCGACCATGATAAAATACTACAAGGGACTAAACTCCACTAGTTAGGGAAGGGGGGGGGGGGGATAAAATTTAAGGATAAGGGCTAAGCTAGGGAGATTAAGCCAAAAAGGAATATTATATTAATATTTCTTAAAGTATAAAGTTCAGATAATTATTTTATCCTAAGTTATAAAGATGGGAACAAGTGAACCAAAGTAGCTCTCAACATGACAAGTGTTAAGTTGGGAACATGCATACATATAGATTGGAATTAGTTCATTTTCCCATTCATTCGATCATCATTCACTCACCCATCCAATTTTCCTGCGTACCTTCATGTACTTGTTTCCATACCCATAATTGTACTTGGTTAGCTTGGCAACTCGACTAAAAAAGCAGGTTGTCAGGCTCGTGGGATACTGAAGAGGCGGGTTGTCAGGCCTGTGAGAAATTTCTCTCTAGGTGAGAGAGTTGTTGGGAATTCATTTCCTAAAGGTGTTAAACTATAACTAAATGTCTTTGAGACTTCCTATCTATCTCATTGTTGAAGCCCTGGAAGGGAAGTTGGGCAGCTGAGGGACTATTGATCAGAGAAGGGGCACACTTCCTATGGTGGGACAGACATGTGGGGAATGAGGGACTGTAGGATGTTAGTTTGAGTTGGCACATGTGACAGAGTCTTTCATGTTATTTGTGACACATCATCCTAGTTAGGAATCCCTTTACCTGGGTGATGAGAAGTGTGGTCAAAGGCTGGAAGGTTTGTGGAAGGTCTGCATGCATTTGGTAATATTCTTACCAAGATAAGTGTCATTTGAGTGTTAAATTACATGTTTCACTATTATTTATGTGTTTATTTTTATGGGGTTTTCCTATGTGTAGTTTATACCTGTCTTTATATTTATGGGTATTGCATGTCTATGTTGCATGTATATGTTTACTGCTATTTCCGTATGAATTTGTGCATTTACATATTGTATTTGTTTATTTTAAGCTATATATATAAAGTTCCACAAGAGTTTTTGTGTGTATTTGTTTTTATTTGCATATAGTTTGAAAAATGTTTACGTAGGATAAACCAGTTGGATGTTGGGGATGTTACAATATGGTATCAGAGCATGAAATATTTTTTGGTGGCATGAACCATTCTGGTTGGTCGGGTATGTTACATGTCCCTTCACAACAATTCATATTTTGGGTTTTCATTTTTCACCTATCTATCTGGTTAAATTTTCATAGTAAAATAAAATTGTTTGATTTTGAAGTACATGCATTGTTAAGGTATGATTATTAATCTATTATTGGATGTTTTTAGTTTCTTATAATTGAATTATATGCATTGTTAATGTATGCTTATTAATCTATTATTAGATGTTTTTAGTCGTTGCGAATTTTTAATTTAGGTGATATTAAGTAATGGCTAATAATATTTATAAAGGCATTCAGTCCAAGTATTTGAATCTTATAATTTATCACTTAACTATTCAATCTAACCTACCTAATTGATGTGAATCTCTCACATCCTTGAATTATGATGTATGGTATTTATATTATTTCTGTATTATTAGATGTTTTTAGTTGGTGAGAATATTTTATTTAGGGGATATTGAGTAAGGCCTAATAATATTTATAAAGTAAATCAATTCGAGTATTTGAATCTTATAATTTAGCACTTAACTATTCCTCACATCCTTGAATTATGATGTATGAATTATGATGCTTGTTATTTATATTATTGCTTGAATATATGGTGTATGGTATTTATAATATTGTTTACCTTATGATATTTATATTGTTATTGATGATTTGAAGACCCGTTGTGTATCTTTCTTAACAGACCAGAGGGGTTGAGTTGATGTGAATCTCTTACATCCTCGAATCCATGGTATTTATATTGGTGTTGATGATTATTTGAACATGTACTATGTAGCACTTGCACCATTCACACAAAAATATAAGATAAAAGTGCATATATATCACAAAAATATTGTCACTTTGTTAATAAACCAATGAACTTGCACCATTCTGACAAAAATATTAGAGAAAAGTGTCTATATATCACGGAAATATGTCAATACTGAAAACCAGATGCATTGAGTTGATGTGAATCTATGATATCCTTGAATACATGGTATTTATTGTGAATACATAAAACCGTATGCATTGAGTTGATATGAATCTTTGATGTTCTTGACTACATGATATTTATATTGTCGTTGATGATTTTTTTAAGATCTAATGTGTATCTTTGTTAACAGGCCAGTAGGCACTTGTATGATTGCACTATTTACCCAAAAAAATATAAGCTTCAAACATGTAACTTGGATTAATTGTAATGTAT
>JASDQU010880601.1:35393-46160 GCA_032191745.1 Picea mariana
ATTTGAGGGGTAAGTCTACAACTTGGAAGGAAGATGTTCTAGGGTTTTTTCCTTCCTTCTTCCTTTGTCGATTTGGTGATTATTTGGTGCCTTGCTATGTTTTTCCTTTGGTTCCCTAGCAAGAAGTATTAAGTAAATTCATCAAAGCATAGTTGATCTTGTTGGTGAAGGTCTTCCATCAAGGTTCCCTTCTTTTAGACCTTGATATTCATTGTTGATCTTGATTGGGTGAAGGACTATTCTTCCCTTTTGGTTCTAATCTCAAAGCCCTGATCCTTGAAAGAAATAGGCCAACTCTTTGGAGCAATGTTTTAAAACTTGGACTCGGACTCGGAATCGGTCTAGGGTCAATTGGACTCAGATTGATTTGATTTCAATGACTCGGTTTACTAGAAAATACATTAAATATTTAAATTTTAATGAAAAAAGTTATATTTTAAAGATTCCAAAAAATTATTGAAATTTTGAAAGAAATCATTATGAATAAATGAGCAAGAACATTTAAATGACAAACATAAATGACAAGCAATGTTCCACCATCGCTTATATTGGGATCCTCATCATTAGTATCACTCTTTGCCTCTTGTCTAACCTTTTCCTCTACCTCAATCCTCTAGGGACATCAGTTGCCACCACCCTAATTTGATGAAACTACCTAATCCAAGCCTTATAATATGGTAAAAAAGCTTAACATGCCTAATCAATGATTTGGGTTTTAGTGAAGGTTACATTTTTGCTAAGGCCATGACAAAGGAGTTCAACAATCGATACTATCAACATCAAGGTACATGAAGGGCTTGGTGCTCTTGATTAAATGTCAATCCCATATCGTCATACGTGATGGAATCTAATGAAAATGTTGCAATCCTACCAATCCTGAAATTTAGAAAACTCTCAAGTTTGCTGAATTTTGAATGCGATATAAAATTCTACTTTCTCCATATGAAGTACGATGAGGTTGGAACCACTCTCAAACATCCTGAAATAATTAATGGTAACGTTAAAAATTTAAGTAAAAGGAACTTTTACTTTAAGAATTTAACATTACTATTGATTGCTAGCATTTTTGGTCAAACTTTGTGAGGAAAAATGAGAGCCCTCCAAGGCAAGACGTTGGTAGGGTTTAGGAGTTAGGTTTTTTGTTTTTATAAAAAAATTGAATTTTGCTTGCTGAGTGAGCCATAGTGGGGTTCAATAGCTACTCGGTCGAGTAGGTACAAACTCGGTTGAGTAGGGTTGGTTTGGTACCGAATCAGCCGAGTGAGACTTTGACTTAGTTGGTTCGGTACCAAATCGGGCCTCTGAACTAATCCACTGGCCAAGTCGATATGGGTGGTGGTCAACTTGGCCGATTTGACTGAGTCTGATTCCACTCGGTTCGAGTTTGAAAACATTGCTTTGGAGGGTTTCTTCTTAACCTCATAAGCCATTTGATTCACCTTGACTCCATTGCCCTTGTGGGATTTGGTAGTGATCTCTATTCCTTCCATCACTTATTTCAAAACCCTAAAAACCCCCAAAACTTCATTTTACTAAGGCTACTCTCAGCTTCACCTTGTGCCTCATTGTTTGGTCTTAGTAATCATACTAGGGATACCCCCCTTGAGTTGGAGGAGAGATGGCCTAAAGTGCATAGGATAGGTTACTGAGGTGACAATGGTGACTGTCCTAACAATTTCCCCTGAGTTGTACCTTGTGTATTAGGGATTTTATCATCAAGTACAATTTGAGCGATAATATGTCCAAACCACTCCCATGATCCAAGCAAATGCTCCAACAGTCAAGGAATATGCTCTAGCAGCCTCAACCAAGTGGATGGTTCCTTAACAATAGTGACATGTGCCTCCAAATATGTGAGTAATGGTGGAGCTCTCCATAATGGGTTATGTGGCATTATGTAACAAGCCCTCATGCATACAAACCCATCTCAAAAGGTCCAAGGTGTTGGAGTAAGGGGCCCTCCAAGATCCAAGTGCATAAAAATACGTAGAGGCCCCTCATGGAAGTGTTGTACACAATCTCAAGTGCCAAATACATGTCATATGACCCAAAAGTGTTAGGGAGACAATCACCTAGGCCAAAAGTGTGACAATACATACATAGATCCGTTCATAGGCTAAAGGGGAAGTGTGCTTCTAGGTATGACAACCTTTGCGATATAATAACACAATTTTTACATAGTGGTATAGTGAAAAAACCTAGGGGAACTCTAAGTCATGTGTCCTAATAGATCCACTCTAAGAACCCTGCACACCCAACCCGGAAATAAATGGCCTATAAGAGATGGTTAGAACGAGCCATAAGCACAGGACTAGCCTTGAAATGGAGGCTAAGAGGACGGGCCATGACAAACCACAAGGGTTTAGAGAAACCACCTAAGTAAAAAAAAGCATTTTACATAGATCACTAAGCATGGTCTAGTGACAATACATAAGATTCATGGTCACTAAGCATGGTCTAGTGACAATACATAAGATTCATGATACATAATACAATCCTCGTGAAGGCACAACTGATCATGAGACATTGGGCTCAAACATCTTCTGAAAACATGCAAGAGATCAACTCAAATGGTGGAACAATCTAGCGAAAGAAAGGTATCCATCTTGATGTGAAATTGAGGGGTAACAAAGCACACTTTCTCGAAGCTCTATGCTATTGTCCTTCATTTGCAGCTATCAAATGAGATCGAGAGATGTCACCCGAGGGCCAGAGGGTAGGAAGGTTTCCATCCTGGACATCAAATTTTTGACCACATTTTCACCCTCAGGACCATCATTGAGGAGGCATGACACTGCTCTTTGAAATCCTTACACTACTTTGTAGGATTTCAAAAAGATTTTGACTTAGTTTTGAGGGAGGCCCTCTTTCAGCGGCTTCGAGACATTTGCATATTAGAGACCCTTATCACTGACATCATGTGCCTTTATGAGTTCCTCCTTGGCTTCCTTGGTACATCACATGGGATTTTTTGTTTCATTTGAAGCACCATTGGGCTGAAGGAGGGGTTCCCTCTCTCCTTAGCTTTGGTTGGGAGTGATTCCTAGCTAGATGGAATTGGTGGCTAGGGTTTTCTTATGGTTTCCCTAGCTAGGGTTTGGAGAGCTTAATTTGTACCAGCTTTGTGATATATTGTGGCATGTACTTGTACTTCATTAATTATATATATATATATATATATATATATATATATATATATATTCCAGCTATCCAAACATTGTGTACTTGCAGATTTGAATTTGAGTGTATGCTATCTTCATAATTGGGTAGATTCTAACGCTGGTTATGCATGCTGATTTGACATAACATTGAGCTGAATTTGTTAAGTGATTTAACACATATATAGAAGATAAAGGGGCAGATTTACTGCTGTAATAATCTTCTGTAATGAGTATGTTAAGATCTGTTTGATGCTTGGAAAGTGTGCCCTAAGGGCTGAGACTCTGTGGTATTGAAGTACACTTGTTTGGTATTTATTTTCTCGGGCTTCTTGGTGAATTGGGTTGGGAAGAAGTGAAATATTACTGCTGTAATTAATATTTCAGATTCAGCCCAAGACTGAAACTTCACAGGAAATATATATGGGAAATCAGAAATATATATGTAATTAATATTTGCAATAAAATCAGAATAATGAAATTTCAATCACCTGCACACTCAGCTCCAAATTCCCACAAGAGAAGACTTATTTGATATCCAATATATATATATATATATATAATCAGTAAACACTAGATCTACTGTAAAGATGAATCAATGAAATATGCGGAGTAGAGTGACCTGGTGCCATCAACAGGGATGATGCCTCCCTTGCCCTAGCTAGGATGAAACCTATCTTGAGGTTGTAGGGTTGAGACTTCTAAGGTATGAGTGGAACTATGCCAATGAATATGCCCTAGGAGGAATCAATCAAACCTGCAATATTGGAGCCAAGCTAGCCAAAGGAGATCCCTATARAGGTGTTGGAGATGGTAGGTGCGAGTAAACCTTAGGGCTTCAGACAAATGGAAGGAGTTAAATTGCTAATCTGAGTGTGTGATTGCAAATTTGGGTTTTCAAAGATAGAAGGATCCAAGAGAGTTGAATTAGGGACTATTTTTGAATGKTAATTGGGGTTTTAAAGTCTTCAAAAACTAATCAATTTTTGTTTTTAAGGGCTTTGTGGGACCCATAGAGCCCCAAATGCACTTTTTTGGGCTTGAAATGTGTAGGTTTAGGCCCAAAATGGCTCGGAATGCCCTAAAGCATTTCAAGTCGTGTTTTTGAATCATGAAATGTGCCCAAAATGTTTTGGGCTGTTTTTGAGCTGAACATGACATGTTGATGTTTTGATACCCTCAACATTTTTGGGTACTAAAATAAGGGTGGAAAGTTTCTTGCAACTCATCCTAGAGGGTGACGATGTGGTCTTTAGTCTACTAACCTTTCCTGAAATCAACGTTTCCTATGGCCCTAAATCCTTATCTCCCGAGCTAAAAAAAGGTACATATCAATAGCTATTGCATACAATTTGGGAAAGGTGCGTCCAATCATGATGGTCTTGTAGTTATTTGGATCAGAGACATCCCTGATTTATGGATAGGATGGATGTGTTGGAAATAGAATAGTGGAAAGCTTGAGAAAACAATTTCATTAAAGAAAGTGGTGAAGGGTTGCACCAAGGGGTCCAGACTCCATCCCATACTTAAAAAATTCATATTGAAGGCCCTCCAAAATTGTAGCTTTGCTAGCGTATAGCTTTTGAATGGCCCTTTTGAGATGGCTACTGGTGAAGAAGTGACAGGATGAGGGGGGACAAGAGATAGTGGTGAGATATTGAACATGATTGTCATAGAGAGAAGAGGCACGAGTTGACTACGCAGAGGGATTAATATTAGAGGGAGGTTGTTTTTGAGGTAAAAGGGTGTGCCAAAAGGTCTTGGGCGAGGACCAAAAGGTGAAAAAATGCTCTCTCA
This sequence comes from Picea mariana, assembly GCA_032191745.1. NCBI lineage: Eukaryota > Viridiplantae > Streptophyta > Pinopsida > Pinales > Pinaceae > Picea > Picea mariana. The sequence goes on from JASDQU010880601.1 coordinate 40,349, forward strand.
TCCTAACAAGCAAGAAACTCTGTTTCTTTCATTTTAGAAGATGATGGTAATCCCTCTAATTGTGTTAGGCTAGATTAGGATGATGGGATTGAGCTTGAGATTCTTATGCATGGCTTTGTAGTCTTCATTGAACCACTTATTCATGGGGCAGGAGCTGAGAGGATGAGTGGACTTAGGATATTGGATTGTAAGTGGAAATGAGTCATTAGTATTGTCCCAAAGAATGTGAGTCGAAAATTGGATTGTAAAGTGTTTTTAGGGAGTCTCATAAGCTAGTCCATAAGAGGAATCAAACTCCATTATGATGTGGGGAAATGGAGGAGGGGAGGGGGAGGTTAAGCAATATAAGGGCCGGAAAGGGTGAAATCCATGTAGTCATGATCGACAAGGGGAAGGTGGTTGAGATTTGACAGTCACAGATAGATGGGAATGAGTGAGAGAGTGCTCAAGAAAATTCAACCACACTATGGTTTCCTTTGCTCTCCCCCCCAAATGACAAATTTCCTCGTCGGCCTTTGGTCATCGCTAAGGTTGAGAAACCTTTTGAGCCCAAGCAGGTCAACAATGGATGGGAACCCAATATCATTGATCTTGAGCTCATTGTTGAAGGTTGGGGGCTGCCCACAAAGACAAAGATGACCCTCCACATGATACATGCATGATTCTTGTTGCTATGTGAATTGACAGCTCCCATAGGCCAAATGGCCTTATCCAAATATTGATGTGATTGGTTTTAATGTTTGTATTGGATATGTCGCCTATTTGGCATTTTCGTTTTTGGCATGTAAAACATCTAACTATCTATGCTGTAGGGACCCTTGTCTCATGTTGACTACCTTTTGCAACCACCCTTTTTTTTAAAATACCTTTTACATATTTTTATATATTAATAGTCAAATTAAGCATTATATTCAAAAAATAATTTAACCACATTGGCACATGCTTTGTGCGGGAAATAAATGAATCTGCTAGAAGATGGAAAACAAGAGATCCGTTTCAAGATGTAGAGGCTGTTTGATCCACCCAACTCCAATAGATGCCTTCCATATACCATAAAGGAACCAAAATTGTCAGCCAAGCACCTATTGTTTATGTAATATCCAAGGTCAACTCTTGAAGCTATAATTCGTATTTAGTGATATCATGTACTAGGACCTGTTGAGTCCCAGTCCAGGCATTGAAGTCTCCCAAGAGAATCACATCCCCAAAGATCGAGTATTTAGAGATCTTATGATAGAGGTCATGGTAGGGATCTCCGTCAATGTGAATGACAAAGTCTTAAGAAGCTAGAGGAAAGTAGMAAACAACCACAAATATATCTTGAGAAGAAGATCCTCTTTTAATCCAAAGACACAAGTATTTGGAATTCTTATCAGTGATGAGTAGTGTAATTAAAGAATGGAGGTGATCTCGAATAAGACAAGTTATCTCATCAAATCCGCAAAATTCTCTAGTGTTAGAAAATAAGGATCGCAGAGCAATAAAATAAAAAYAAATGTGGAAATAAAACACAAAAGATACACAATACAATAGAGACACARATATGCGTGGTTCAACTAGTGTGGGCTACGTCCACCAAAGAAATTYCYAGGTCCTTCCTTTATTATTATCCATCAAATGAAGGGATACAACCTACAACACACCCAYTGTAACTTTTTCTTCTTTCTCTCACAGTCTCCTCTCTCAGAATACAATATTCACTYACATACACAGCYGCAATACAATACCCTCATACACAAAAGAGGGTTKCCTTCTAGGGTAAAAAACCCTAACGTAACTTCTACCGTTAGATCTGCGACCTTATAATGAACGGTCCAGATTGACTACGAAATTACAATATTTTACAAGGCAATTTTCCCAAAAATTTCTCTTCGGGGCGCTTCCCCCGAACCCCTGCCAGGGGGGGCTCCAAAATTTATTGCCACCCCACCCTGGACCCCCCTGGCGAGAGATGTGGGGGGAAACCCACCCCACACCCCCCGTCAAGAAATGGGATCGAAACACAACTGAAACAAGACTTCTGAATGAAGAAGATAATCAGGCTCCACAACCAACATTTAGAGTACGCTGTATTCTGTCTAAAGGATGATACCCAAAAATAACCCAAGATAAGGGGTAGTGTTCTCATAGAGCTCTCTCGTGTTTCTGTTAAGAAGAAAAAATCATGATTATTTATTACCTCACGAAAGGTACCTGGGGAGGACCACACTATGCAATTGCAACTCCAGCAAGTGATAGAGATGCCTCTCTTGCTCTTAGGGGCATGCAGATGGTATTGTTTAGAGTCGCAAGAGTGGGACCAACCCTAGTGGGGGAGAATCTCAAATCACTGCTCTAAGATTCTAGATCACAACCCCTTTGTTTCATTCTTTGCTGCCACTACAAGAATTCATACAGCATAATGTTCTCAATGAACCATGAGGAGGGAGCTGTTCACAATAAGCATTTAAATTCTAGGAAAAACCATTACTCATGACCACGACCATGCATCATTTAAAAGTTTGGGAAAGAAATTAGAAGATAGATATTTCATCTCATAAAGAAAAACAGGACATATGTAACAAAGACAGAAACTCATGTCAATTTGAGAGATTGCCAAATTTCATTATATCAAGGAGAATATGCCTCATTGAAGATAAATTCATTTATGACATCCTCTTCAAAATGGAGGTGCCAGCTTTTATTCTCAAAGTTTAAAACAATTACAAATAATAAAAAAGGTCTCCTATATAAGATGAAGCCAGCATTTAATTCTAAAATCCAAATTACAACAGAAGTGGAAGGGATTCTTCTATGCAATTGGGGAAAATTACGAACCAAATAATTCATAAACTGAGCATACATCGGAAAAGAGAACAAAGGCTCATATAATGATAATGTGAAAAGACAAAATATAAAGAATAATGGATTGATATGTATGTGATTATACAATTAAAAAATGTGATCTCTTCATATAGTGCTGAAGAGATGGGTCATGACGTTAGGGGTTTAATTTATAAAAATTATTATTTAGGGTTCATGCCTGCAGAGGACTATTAAATCCCAAAATTTTATTTGAGAAACCTCCATGCCAGACAACCTGATGATTAAGCATCAATAAGTATGATTCTGTGAAATCATGAGTGACCCATGTTGAAGGAAGATATCTCTAGTCGTTATCCTGCCATTGCAGATACTGGACATCTGTTGAGTTTCTTTGCCTCTAGAATCTCTGCTTTCCTCCTAGTTCCTCCCTATTTTGTCAATCTAAAAGGGTTTGTTCTTCTCTTGTAAGAAAAGGGTGCCTTTCTAATTCTATAGATGGACAGTTTGAAAAAACCCATGACAAGTGTCTTTTTTGGTCCTGTTTAGATGACAGCTGATCCTTGAATATCAGGGAAAAACTCTCTTTCTTCAACCTGCAAAAAATTGATTACAATCCAGGCATATTAGTCTTTTGTCATTTTGATCTCTGGTCTTGGAGTTTAGTTATTCACTTGAGAGTTTCATTATTCTGATTGAATCATTGAAGTTATTGTGCATCGTGCTGCTAAGATTTTATTCCACATTCAAATTTTGATAATTGTGAATGCTATGTTGACCAGAACATTGAGGTTAACAAGCTCGTTAAAGGGCGGCCATTGGACAATCTAGAATTCCTCCAGTGGTTAAAGAGATACTGTGATTCTGTAAATGATGGAATCGATGATAGGTAAGAAACCTGCCTTCCCATATATTTTTCTATTTAGAAAAATAAAATTACAATTTGCTTTATAAACATGGAATATGCTGCTTCTGCTTTGAAGAGAAAAGAAAAGGAACACGACTTGAGCCCATAATCAGTTATCTAATGCTCACAGAAGTGTTATTTTATCAAACCTGTATTTTTGGCTGAAAGAGACTCGTTTGGCTATTAGAAATTACAATCCAGGGGAGAGAAGATCCAGAGGAAAGGAAATACACAGAAAATTGGCGGCTCCAATGCAATCGTCAAGTCAAATCAAAGGTGCTGCAGGAAGTTTAAAGTCTCTACAAAATAGCAATTCCTGTGCTATTCCACGCACGGATGAATATGGGGCTAGTCCAAGTGGGTTTTTYGCTCACTTGAGTATTCATTACCAACCAATATCTGTTGCAATGTTAGCTTCTTTTCTCTCCTGCTTCTAAAGTCYTGATGCCTCTACCGAATCCAGTCAATTTGTAATTTTTCTCCGTTGTTTGCAGGAATATCTAATCCTGCAGGGTTTAAACATGGGAAGCATATTGGAATGCCAAATGGCGGAATTTATGCAGCTCAAATTCAAGCAATGAATGAAGAGGTATCATCATTAGGAAGTTTTATTTTTTATTTCAGCATTAAAAAATACTCCATATGCTTCTTGTTAAAATTAAAATAGTGTCAGGCAGAAATGGAGTTTCTCTGCAGATCAGTGAAGTCCATACCTGTCGGAATCCTTCAARAAACACTCAAATTCTAAACATGCTTTTTCCTTTAAAATATGCATAAGGGATGACTACTTTATCTCTGATTTTTATAGTTGTTTGGCATTTTTTCATGGTGGCTGGAAAGTAAATCTGTCACTTGTAATTAAATATATTCCAAAAAGGGAAAAATCTTAGGGAATAAATGTTCTATATAATATAGATGGTTGGGCAAATCTTCTGAACCTGTAAAAGTACTAAATATATATGTTGTTGGTGAAGGTTTAAGAAAAGCAGATATTTTATTATCAATTCATATATAATAATAATCTAATTTGAGGTCACAGTTTCACTAGATGCCAAATTAATGTATGAGACCCCCTTGTGCGTGGGACAAGGGATCCTCTCTGCACCGATTTGATTGCTTAGTCTATGAAGGTGTACATACCCTACCCCCTCCGGATCCAAACCTGTGACCTCCAAGAAGGAAACACATGTTCTTAACTGTTAGGCTGTAACAATAATTGCTAAAACAATTGGCAACAATTTTATAAGGGTTTCTTGGGTTGTTATTTGGTGGTTGAGATGGGGTGTTACTATGCTATTGACCCAGGTTCAAATCTCAGTGAACATAAAACTCTGAACTATAAGCTGACTGAATTTGACAGATATGCAACRCTAATTAAAAAATCAAATTTAAAAGAATTTTGATGATCACAACCTATACTTTTGAGAAAATTCTCAAAGYTAACCAAATTAGATATAAGGGGTGTATAAGAAATTTCCTTATTCCCAATATTTTTTATATTACATAAGCAACATGCAGTCTTGATGATTTGAAGATTTTGGGTCTGTGATTAATTATTTCSATTCAATTTTTATTTTATCGTTTTTAAACTCTCACTAAGATGAATTCTCTAGTTTCATTATTCATGATTATTTGGTGAAGTGATGTGAATTGATTTCAAATATTGGTAGCACTTCAATACACTTACTTTGGGTATCCAACTGTCCCTCAGGATATTAGACTGTAGCGATTAGTAACATAAAACATACTTGTCTGGATGTGGTCCCTTGTCCGTCTATATGATTAGCTTTCAGTTTATTCTGTTGAGTGGTTGTAACTTGTAGGTCACAGAATTGAAGCTTTCTGTAGACACTCTGGAAAAGGAAAGAGACTTCTACTTTGCGAAGCTTCGGGATATTGAACTCCTTTGCCAGAACCCAGAGTTGGAACGCCTTGCAGTATGTATCTTATATATGCACATCACAACTTTTCCATGGTTTTGGTTGCTTCTATATAATTATCCTTTACTGCAAAATAACTTAATTTTTGGTCTGTCTTAGTGATGGTTCTCAACGTAATTTTTCTTTCCTTGATTTTAAGGCATGCCAATTTCTTTCTTAGTGA
>JASDQU010880602.1:0-10945 GCA_032191745.1 Picea mariana
TGTAGTAGTGTTTACAATCGTCCATGGTTTTTTTCTACAAGGTGTTGATGTTCAAAGATCCATTCAAACATTTAATATGCATTGCATTACATATGGGTTATATAGAATATCAAGGGCAAATTGAACAATTTGTAAATAGCTATGTTGTTTTATTTTGTTTGTTTTGTAATCAACGAAACATGAAGAAACCCTTAATTATATCCATTATTTTTCATGGCATATTGAACTTGCAAGAAATAAAGTATGGAGTGGAGCCAATAGAAGATAAGAGATGTCATGATAAATGGCTTCAAAATAATGTGTATCGTTTATGAATCACTCGCTATTGTCGTATGCCTTTTTATTTACACAATCATGTATATTATATTTTAAATGCAAATATACTTATTACACTTTATTTTTATGTTTGTAGATGGAAAATGAGAAGGCTGAACAAAATTAAGCTAATCAAAAAAACATTTCAAATAACCCAAGTACAATATCCCTTCCAAGAGACAAAGAATGAGTCATGCAAGAAACTCCAATAACGACAACAGTTTGATAGATGAATGATGATTAATATAATTGAATGTTGCAAGCAAGAGATGAATGATTATCAATATAATTGAATATTACAAGTTATATATTTTTGAATGCTTGTTTATAAAAACTAGACATTTTGCTTAGTGGACACGTTATCCCAATTGGTATGACGACTATTAGAGATATAAGGCTTACTATGTAATAAAATCACTTTATGACTTTATATTATGTTAATGTTCACTTTTTGTCTAAAGAAATATATCCCACATTCATAAGTGGAAATGATTTTCTCTATGAAAAATGATATACAAGGAGGTAAACTTGTTTGTAATAGATGCACCAGTTATTCATTGATAATATCATATGGTGTTATTGTGAGTATTTTTCTTTGGGCTTAGTTATGTGACTCAACCCAATCTAGGGTTTCCTTATTGAGTGATCTAGCTCATTTTGTAATATGGTATCATAACAGGAAGCCATATCAAGGGTTTCGACCCTTTGAAAGAAAGGTTTCCACTCTTGTGACTTCAATATCTAAGAGCCATGAAGTGCCACAATTCGAGGGTGTTTAGCCTCATGTTCACTCATAATCAAGTTTTTTTTTTTTTAGTCGTGATTCAATGTAGGATCCTTTTTAATTTTCTCAAGAAAGGTAGCAAGGGTTTTATTGTAGTTATATGGTCAATCTCTCTTATATTTGTAGTATCTACAACTCTAGTTTGTGTAACATTTTTTTGCATCCGTCGATAAAAACAAATTAGCAGTGAAAAGGATCATATATGATTAGTCATGGGGATTTCATTAGAGAAGTACTCAAGTTTCAATTTCCATACGTGGAAAGTGAATATCCAGATGCAATTAATGAAAAAAAAACTTTGGGGAATTGTCAAAGGAACCGAGACAACACCTGCAGATCCGAACAATTTGATAGAATGGGAGAGAAGAGATGATAAGGCAAAATCCATTATTGGCATTGCCCTTTCATATTCCGAGCCACATCATGTAGATCTGGACAAATAATCCAAGGAGATCTAGGAAAATCTCAACAAGTTATTTAGGGCAAAAGCAGTGAATGCAAAATTTTCCTTGAAAGTACAGTTGTTCAATTTTAAGATGTTAGATGAAGCCACCATGTCAAGTCACGTCAACAATCTAAGATCTATTATTAAACAACTTGCAAAATTCAAGGTAGTAGTTGATGAGGAGGATACCAAGGCTATTCTCCTGAAATATTTGTCGCTTAAATATAGTAGTGTTATATTTCACCTGAGTTAGCTACATTCACAAAGCCTGGATGAAATGAGTGTAGCAATGCTAGTAGAAGAAAAGAGAACCACTGAAAGTGATAACCAATCAGAAATCGCATTCTATATTTCAAGAAACAACCATAATAGATTAGCAAAAGACAAAGAGGAAATATAATGTCACTATTGCAAGAACTTGTGTCATACAACTTGGAATTGTAGATAACGAGCCAGTGACGTTCTTAAGGGAAAGGTCTAAGATAGACAACATATAGTGAGAGTAGCTATGATTGAAGATCTATTGGATGTTGACAGTGGTGAATAATCTATCGAAGAAAAGGATTTTATGCATTTTAGGAAGCTCGCACTTTGAAGACAAGAAGGGATCAATTAACAACTCAAAATGGATTGTTTCCTAGTTAGTTCAAAAGTTGTGGATCTAGGGAAAGATCCCTCGTTAGTTGGAGAGACATCCATGTGGATTGTAGTATACTAATGAGGTTATGCAACATGCATGTGGATTGTTTTCCAGTAATTGACTTTGGGAGACTCGGGAATTCAACTCATCAGCTACACCATTACAACAATTATGAGGCAGCTTGATGGAGCTCAAACTAGTCCAGGAACTGTGTTCAAAGAAGAAGCTTCTAAAGGATGTTACTGATGTTTAGTGTTCAATTTATGTGTTTTCTATTCAATATATGTATTTGATTTCAGTTTGTTTCAACTTTATAAGTCTTATCGGGGGTATTAGATATATAATGCTTACCATGTAATAAAATCATTTTATGGCTTTAGAATATGTTAATGTTCACTTTTTGTGTAAAACACTCTATTCAACATTCATAAGTGGAAATGATTTGCTCTATGAAAAATGATATATAAGGAGGTAAACTCCTTTGTAATAGATGCAACAATTATTCATTGATAATATCATATGGTGTTATTGTGAGTATCTTTCGTTGATCTTAGTTATGTGACTCAACCCTATCTAGGGTTTTCTCTTTTAGTGATCTAGCTCATTTTGTAATATGGTATCAAAGCAGAAAGTCGTATCAAGCATCTCGGGCCTTTTAAAGACAAGGTTTCCACTCTTGCGACTTCAATAGTCTGACAGCCATGAAGTGCCACAATTCGAGGGTGTTTAGCAGCGAGTTCACTTAGATCTGAGTTTTTTTTTTTTTAGTCACAATTCAATGTAGGATCATTTTTTATTTTCTCAACAAAGGTAGCAAGGGTTTTATTGCAGTTCTATGACCGATCTCTCTCAGATTTGCAGTATCTATAGCTTTGGTTTTCATAACCTTTCTTTACATCCGTCAATAATTATCTTTTAGCAGAGAAAAATATCATATTTGATTAGTCATGGAGATCTTGTTAGAGAAGTACTTGAGTTTCAATTTCCATACATGGAAAGTGAATATCTAGATGAAATTAATGAATAAAAACCTTTGGGGAATTGTCAAAGGAACCAAGGCAACACCTGTAGATCCAAAAAAATTGATAGAATGGGAGAGTAGAGATGATAAGAAAAAGATATTATTGACTTTGCCCTCTTAGATTCAGAGCTACGTCACGTAGATCTAGACAAATCATCCAAGGAGATATGGGAAAATCTCAACAAGTTATTTGGGGCACAAGCAGTGAATGCAAAATTTTCCCTGAAATTACAGTTATTCAATTTTAATATTCCAGCTGAAGGCACCATGTCAAGTCATGTCAACAATATATGATCTATTATTAGACAACTTGTAGAAGTCAAGGCAGTAGTCGATGAGGAGGATGCCAAGGCTATTCTCCTAAATAGTTTGCCACCTAAATACATGTGTGCTATATTTACCCTAAGTTAGCTACCTTCACAAAGTTTGGATGAAAGGAATGTAACATTGCTAGCAGAATAAAAGAGAACCACTGAAGGTGATATCCAATCGGAACTTGCATTTTATGGAATAAACAACCACAATAGATCAACAACAAACAAAGAGGAAATATAATGCCACTATTGCAAGAAGTTGGGTCATACAACTTGGAATTGTAGATAGTGATCCAATGATGTTCTTAAGGGAAAGGTCAAAGATATACAACATATAGCGAGTGTAGCTATGATTGAAGATCCATTGGATCATGACAATGGTGAAGAATCTATCGAAGAAAAGGGATTCTGTGCATTTTAGGAAACCCGCGCTTTAAAGACAAGAAAGGATCAATTAACAACTCAAAATGGATTGTTTCTCAGTTAGTTCAGAAGTTGTGGATCTAGGGAAGGATCCCTCATTAGTTGGAGAGACGTGCATGTGGATTGCAGTCTACTAATGAGGTTACGCAACATGCATGTGGATTGTTGTCCAGTAATTTACCTCGAGAGATTCGTGATTCGGGGAGGTGGAATCCAAGAACTCGGGAATTCGACTCAACAACTACACCATTAAGATGATTATGAGGCAAATTGATGGAGCTCAAACTGGTCTAGGAATTGTGTACAAAGAAGAAGCTTCTAAAGGATGTTATTGATGTTTAGTGTTCAATTTATGTGTTTTACATCTAGTATATGTATTTGATTTCAGTTTGTTTCAACATTGTATGTCTTATGGGGGGTATTAGAGATATAAGTCTTACTATGTAATAAAATCAATTATGACTTTAGAATATGTTAATGTTCACTTTTTGTGTATTGCAATCTATCCCACATTCATAAGTGGAAATGATTTGCTTTATGAAAAATGATATATTAGGAGGTAAACTCATTTGTAATAGATGCATCGGTTATTCATTGATAATATCATATGGTGTTATTGTGAGTATCTTTCTTTGAGCTTAGTTATGTGACTCAACCATGTCTAGGGTTTCCTCATTTAGTGATCTAGCTCATTTTGTAATAATGACGAGTTACCAATAATTGTAACAGTTATTTATTAACATTTTGATTATCGTGGACATTTATACTATCCCATTTTTTATGATGAAGGGTCCCTTATTTGTATATAATATAGTGTGTTTCTTATTATATTACAGTCGTTGGTGTTGTAAAATGTTATGTTGTCAATTCAATGTATGGATAGCTTACATTATTACAATCAACGGAGATGTAATAAATTGTTACATTTATTTAAACTATACAATACATTAATGTAATAATTATATATAGACATATTAATTAAAAAATAAAAAACAATATTATTGTAAAAATATTTTATTTTCTAGTGATTGATTAAAATTTAACAATAAAAATGACTCCACAATTGCATACTCACACTCCCAAAAAAATCATCCCCAAACATATCGACGCATTGGATTGATTTGACCTCCACAATGCATTTCATACATATTTACACATTGATGCATTTAAATGATTGTTACACACTAGTATTAAAAACTATAGTAAGAGCATTGGTGCTCTTAACTAAAATGTCAATATCATTCCCTTCTATGATACTATTGCCATTGTTGTTAGTGTTATCATTGACATTACCAAGACTTCACAGTGCATAAGGATATATACACATCGATATATATTATACCCATTTGTGCTTTAAAAAAGAAAATACACATCGTGTTATCGAAATATCTAATAAGCATTGGTGCTTTGAAAGCATATAATACACATTGGTGCTTTCAAAATATATAATATGCATCAATGCTTTAAAGTATACAATATGTACCAATGCATATTAAATATGTGTGCATGAGTGTGCCTTACTATTTTAAGCACACAAATAAAACCTTTGTTGGGACATTTGATCATCCATAACTTTTAGTTACAGTGAACATCCACTAAAACCTCCATTTTTAGTAGTGAAGGTTTTATTTCATGTTTTTTTGTTATAATTTTGACCAATTTTGTAACACAAAAAAATATGTTAAAACCTCCACTAAGTGTTGTTTTCCTTGTAGTGTGGATTACCAACATTCATTGACTCCTTCCTCAAAGTTTGGATGTGTTAATCACACTTATTCTAATCAAAAGGGACATTCCTTGGTCCTTGTTGCTAACCCCAACTAAGGCTAATAGGCAAGTGAACATAGTCTGGTCTTGGAACTAGTTTTGCCTCTGGCTCATCATCTCGAATCGGGAAGGACTATGATAAGAGGAAGCAATCTAATTTGTCTACCACCAAATGGAGCCCTCCTCTTTTGTTATTCCATGTAAACATGTTGTTTGTTTCCATGTCAAATAAATTGTGCTATTATGAGAATTCTACAAAGAGCACACTTGCTTCCTCGAGCATTTGAATACCCCTTTTTTCTCCCTTATACTTTCAATGATGTTGAAATATCAACCTAGATCCAATGGTATTAGGGGGACATGCATGCCATATAGCTAAGACCATTAAGGAAATGTTGTTTTTGTATTGTGCCAATGGGTCCATAAACATTTGTTATTATGCATGTCTCCCTGTTGGCCCCCTACTATTTTATAGTTTGTCAATACCCGCCATTTAGTTGTAAGTAGCTTGGTCATTTACAACTTGTATGGGTTCCAAATTATGATAGTTAGGCCTCCAAAAAAATAGTTCAAATCAATAGTTGTTATCTCACAATCCCACCATATTGTGGGCATGATTCATGTGAGGGTTTTTAAATTGCATTTTGTTTCTTATAGAAAGATAATGGTTTGGATTTTCTAAATGTAGCTTGTTTTTTAGGAGGCTTTGTTTATTTTTCACATTTATCCCCTTCATGTTCCATGCTATGAGATTCATTCAACCCTATTTGGGGTTGAGGGGATACATTGTTGAGGTATTTGATTGTTTTCCCAAGCTAACCAAGGACTCTCCCACTTCTTACATCTTGTCATGATTTATTTTCTTACCTTTATCGGATTGCTCAAGATTGGCAAGTTTTAAAGTGCTTTATTTGATTACTAAAGCCTTTTCGGGTCCCGTAGAACATCCATGAGTAACCCCATTTCCCCATCCTTTAGTTAGCTTCATGTATAGGAATTTGAGCTCCCACGATGTTTGTTGTACTAGGAAATATTATCCATATATGGTCTTCAACATGTCTAGTTCTGCTTCTAACATTATTCATCTTCTTTTACCTCAAGTGCATTACTTTTATCATCCTCTTCCTACTCATTTTGTGCCAGATCCATAATGTTGTCCACCTCTATTGTTGTTCTCACAGATTCCTACATTTCTAAGTCTCATTCTCCCTTATTTTCCCCCGTGGCTTCCTTCCTCTTCTTCCATTATTCTTCATTTTAGATTTGATTATTGTATGGTGATTCATGTTTGTAGGAATGCCATGTTGGGAGGTAGAGGCCATGTTTGGATCCATTATGTATCTTGGTATCTTATTGTAATGGACCCTGAAAGTGCCCATGATGCATTCATGTTAACACATATGCAAGTGTAGTGTAACATACCCAGCTCCCTTGTTGGGCAACGTTACTACCAAATTGTTAGGAAATGAGACACACTTCCACGCTAAACCTAGAAGAAGAGAGGAAGAAAGATTTAATCAAGAAAGTAAATGACAAAACAAGAACATAATACACAGATATTTTACCCTGGAAACCCAAACCGGGAAAACCAACATTCCTTGAGCATTTTTCTCCTTGTTGTCTTATTCATTCAGAATAAAAAGTTACACGTCTAACCTTGATCCACACCTAAGAAACAATCGACAACATACCCTCTTTCTTACGCAAGAACAACCCTGTAGCCAATTAGGCTTACATCTACATGACCAACAACCTCTAAATTACATACTCTTGGTGATTGGCCATTCATCATCTAAAGATTCAATATTAGCCTTTACGACCTTAAAAAACGCCTCTCTATAGGATTTACAGTAGGTAAAACCCTAAATAAATGACACCTAAAAATGGTTACATATCCATGCAGATCATTGGCTACAAATCCGTGAATCTCGGGATTTTGTTACAGTCAACTACCAAGTCCTATTACCTGTCGGCTACCAGTCGACCTTCATTTGGTCTTCAGTCGGTTTCCACATTCCCGCATGTTGATTTCTTATCGGTTGACCTCTTCGACTTGTTCTCGATGCCTTTACCATGTCGAACCACCTCGACCTTCGACTTCGACTGTTTGTCGATCCGCCTCGACTTTCACTGCAAATAATATAACAACCCAACACAAATCGACTAACATATGGATTAAAATGAGGAAAATACATGCAACATGATACACAAACATGATATTAGCATTAATTAATAAAAACGTGAATCCAAATGGTTTGAGACCAAAGAGCACTGACTTCATCCAATAATCTTCCCATAGATTGTCTACGTTGAACCAAAATGTCGAAAATCGCTTCTATCTAGGATGCGAGGCCATTGCTACGAGATTGTAGTTCCATAATGGCAGACTAAATTTCATCCAGCACATAGTCATTGAGCTGAGGAGGATACGCTCAATCACCAGAGGTCTTATGAGCCATCAATCCTGAGAGAAGCAGACACTGCAAGATGAACCGAGAAAAGGCTAAAGGAATTGAGAGACATCGACCACTGACCGAGGGAATGGGAATACTAGCCTTGTGAAGTTCTTGAAAGAGGAGATGCCCAACAAGCACATAATAAGAGGCATGGTAGGTTGGATATGACCAGAGCATATAACATTCAAGGGATATGGACATTATGTATCCATGACATGGCAGAAAGAACAAAAATTGTCCTAAATGGAGTGTGGGATCCCAATGTGGAGTAGGGGAGCCATCTGAGCCATGACAAAACCCATTGTGTGGAGTGAATCCCACTTAAAACGATGAATGGCAGACTGGACAGGGAGCGTATTAGAGGGAGGATGATCCAAGTGGATATCGGTTGCCACCCACCTATTCCAATTGGCTCAAAACAGTTTGTTGGCAACTTACTATTTTTAGCAGTTTTTCGCTTCTTAAACTTTCAAGGCCATTTTGAGGGCCTAAACAATGCTTTTCATGATCGGGCACCTCATTTATAATCAAAGGCTCTCATTGATCCCCCAAAATAAAGCTCCTCGTCGATACCTTTCCAACGAACTATTGTGCACCCCAAATGAAGATTGTATGCCAAAGTTACGACCCTAGGAAATTGATACACCAAACTACCCAAAATGAGGTTCACAAAACTGTTGGCTTTTCATCTTTCGGGGTTAGGGTTTTGGATTTTCTTTATGTTAAAAAATCCTTTGGAGCCTCATTGTAAGAAATATCTTTTTTTGAATGTGAGTAGTCCTCACATCTCTTCTCAGAGATACGTTGCCACCATTCTAGCGAGTCTTCCACTCTGTATTTCTACAGTCTTGTACATTTCGCTCATTAATAGAAATTGTGTATTATTGTAAATACATGCCTCTTGTTATATACATATTATATATCTTTGTTATATTATTATATATCTGATATATCTATGTACATTTCTTTATTATATCTCCGCTCTCATTTCGTGTCGAAAATAATTCGGACCAGTGGTATCAGAGTAGACTGCTCTTGGTCATTTTTCGGTGTATGCCCCAATGGGGTTTGAGTATAAAAAGCTCAGTCTTGAGCTTGTCTCTCTTGAGGACAATCACTCTTGCACACCCAAGAAACCCTCCATGGTGGAAGAAAAGAAAAACATCGAAGCAAAAGACTTTATTAATTTGTTGCTTGAGCAAGCTCTCACACAATGGGGGGACGAAATGATGGAGAAATTTACCCACATCCTTCAACATCTGCCCATAACAACAGACACATCTTCATCAGGAGGCCACTTTCAAAGCACCTCTCATTTCAAGGTACAATTCAATTTTGATATTCTCGTATTTGAAGATCAAATAGATGTGGATGCCCTAGAAAAATGGTTAAATCTGTTAGAACATTATTTCTCTGTTCACAATTTTTCCAATAGGGAAAAGATCACCTTCGCACTCCTTAAGACTCTCCCCCATGTCAAACATTGGTGGGAAACTTACTAGGAGAAAAGTTCCACGGAGGAGTCTAGAATAAATGGGGTCGAGCCCACTTGGGATTTTTTTGTGTATGCGGTCAAGGAACAATATTACCATGTTGGTAACTATGATGACCAATACATGAGATGGGCCACACTGCGGCAAGAGAGGGGCCAAACAGTGTTGTAGTTCACAAATAATTTCCATACCTTGCGCACAAAGCCGGAAATCAAAGACTAAGAGCGACATCTAGTTCTAAAATACCGTGGGGCTCTACATAGGTACATCCAAACCGAAATGGATTTCCTGGACATCTCATCACTGGGAGTTTCCTATCGATATGTTGTCAAAATCGAGTAGAAATTTAGGCACTAGAACAAACGGGAGTTCAGGTCTGCAAATCTGCAACAACTACAGTATGATAAAGACGACCCTAACAAACAACCTCTCGAAAAACCGTCCAAGCCATAGGAAAAGAAGGGTAATGGAAAGACAAAGAAGGAAACTGGTGCGATTTCCACAAAAGCCCCTAGCACGACACTGATGAATGTCGCTCAAAACAATCATTTGTGGCCGATATCAAAGAAAAGGAGTCGAACCCTGATTCAGAATCTGATTCAAAAAATAATGGAAGAAGACATATCATCAACGTAGACCCCACTACTACTGTCGCGACCACAACAATTCAACCAAAAGAACTAGCATATCTTGAAGAGGGGGAGTGTCTTTTTCATTCACATATGTGGGTGAAGGGGAGTCTCTTGCATTTTATCGTTGATAGCGGAAGCCAAAAGAACCTCATCTTAGCAGAGGTCGTCAAACAGTTGGTATTGTCGACAACACCACACCCGCAACCATACAACATTGGGTGGCTTCACCAGGGACAAGATCTATGTGTCATCCAGCAGTGTCGATTGTCATATGACATCTAGCCCTTCAAGAATGAGGTATTATGTGATGTTTCCCTACTGGATGTCTGTGATGTTCTTTTGGGCCAGCCATATATGTGGAAGCGCCATGTTATTTATGAGTCTTGACCCCGTAGTGTCATTGTTACTCTAGGGGGTCATTACTACAGGATACCAGAGGTATTTCCAATTACTGTCCCACCTAAACAATGTCGCAAGGTAGTATCTCATGCTACAAAATTCAGCGTCTTCACAATCCATTCAAGAGGTGAATAGAAGGACATTACAACCACTACAACCTCAGTCCAAGCTCCTTCTATCCAGTAGTGTTGGGTATGTGTTATATTCTTTGCACGAGTAGTAGTGTCATGTATTTAGGTGGTTTTTTTCGGCACAT
>JASDQU010880602.1:11045-35935 GCA_032191745.1 Picea mariana
CCACATTGACCTCCAAATGGTCGCCTTGCATGGAGGAGGCAATGTTGGCTTAACGATCGACTTTCCTGCTGTTTTCTCTTTGGACGTGAAAGAAATGGGCCCAAAGAATAGAGGACAACACATACCTAATATTGATTATGTGTGTTGTTATCATTAAGTATCTATTGCAATAATGAGGATGCCATGAATTACATAATAGGTGGTCAAGAGGCCAATGCCATATTAGATACCAACGATATGACCATGTCATCAATGATAATATATAGACCCAAAATAACTATGAATCAACATGTTAGATATGTTTAGAGAGATCAAATATGTGAACATGAAGAAAGAGAAACGATCTCATTTTACTGGGTTCACTCAATGTCTATTATTTGATCTTCAATGCTATCATTAAGCCACGTATTGGCGCTTGATCTTACTAATAAGTTTCCAATGCCATTATAGTTTACACTCATAACCCATGACTAATTGTTTGGGTGTTTTAGAGACAAAAGTATGGTCAAAGATAACAAATTGAATGGTATTATGTCAAGGAAGGGCTATGAACACATTAAGTATGCATAGTGAATGCGATGCCAATTCTCAAATTGATAAGGATTGACAATGCTTATAACACATGGATTTAAGTGGGGATTTAGAAAGACAAGTTTGTAAGCTTCTTCAACAAACTTTTATAAAGTGACACTTAAAATGGTGGATACGTCAATATAGTGGTAGGATTATGTTGGCATGAGCTATGTGATGGATTTAGTTTTGCGGAAGGGTACATTGTATTAGGCAATAGATGAGAGCCAATGACAATAGAGATGATTTAGTCTTTATATGACAAATGCAAGTAGTGGGTAGTGGATTTTAAATCTTCATTATGATTCACATCCGTTTCATCTATTACTAAAGATACAATGATCATTAAACACCCAAGAGTTGGAAATTGAGACACTGAGGAATTGTCGAAGATGATTTTTTTTTTTGAAATTTTACAATATTTGTTGGACTTCATAAATGACAAGTGAATTCAAAAATTTAATTTGTTTGGAAGGAGATTTTAGAATTATCCTTCTAAGATGAGTTAGAACCCTTTGGAAAGAGTGAAAATGTTTCATTTTGATCACTAGTTGCCACTCTATCAATTTATTAGTACCTACAAAAGTACGGAGTATACTTTTCATTTGCAAGTCAAAGTTCTTATCATGGAATACACTTTTCATTTGCAAATTAGTGTTCTTTGACTTTGCATCAGTTGAGTTTCATGTTATAAAGTTTCCCAATATTTTCAAAAAACAATTTATTAAATTATTTTTTTTAACAATAAAATAAATTTTAGAATTTTTTAATTTCAGTAATTCCATTTTTTTACTAGTTAAAGTGGTTAGATGGGACTTAAATCCCTCTGTGTAACTTTCTTCTTAAAATACAAAAAAGAAAACTAAAAATATTTAACATGGAATTTTCTAAGAGCGACATGTGAATTTCACATGGCATTGTTGATTTTTGTTTAATAAATATTTATAAAAAAAAAATCACTTTAATTTTTCAAATAATGTTTTGAGCGACATGTGAATTTCACATGGCATTGTTGATTTTTGTTTAATAAAAATTAAAAAAAAAAATCACTTTAATTTTTCAAATAATGTTTTGTATATATTTTTATTTTAATATTTTAAAAGAACAAATACCAATTAATACTATAAATATTATAAATTTTAATTTATTTTCTCAAATTTTGATTTTAGAGTATATTCACATTTATCCCCTTAATGTTCCATGCCATGAGATTCATTCAACCCTATTTGGGGTTGGGGGGATACATCTTTGAGCTCTTTGATTGTTTTCCCGAGCTAACCAAGGACTCTCCCACTTCTTACATCTTGTCATTGTTTCTTTTCTTACCTTTAGTAGATTGCTCAAGATTGGCAAGTTTTAGAGTGCTTTATTTGATTACTAAAGTTTTTTTAGGTCCGATAGAAGATCCATGAGTGACCCCCTTTCCTCATCCTTTAGTTAGCTTCATGTATAGGAATTTGATCTCCCACGATGTTTGTTGTACTAGGAAATATTATCCATATATGGTCTTCAACATGCCCAGTTCTCCTTCCAACATTATTCATCTTCTTTCATCTCTAGTGCATTACTTTTCTCATCCTCTTCCTACTCATTTTGTGCCAGATTCATAATGTTGTCCACCTCTATTGTTGTTCTCACAATTTCCTACATTGTTAAGTCTCCTCCTCCCTTATTTTCCCCCATGGCTTCCTTCCTCTTCTTCCATAATTCTTCATTTTGGACTTGATTATTGTATGGTGATTCATGTTTGTAAGAATGCCATGTTGAGAAGTAGAGGTCATGTTTGGATCCATTATGTATCTTGGTAGCTTATTGTAATGGACCCTGAAAGTGCCCACGAGGCATTTATGTTAACACATATGCGGGTGTAGTGTAACATACCCAACTCCCTTGTTGGGCCACGTTTGATCCGGATTTAGGAGCAGAACGAACTGATTAACAGACTGAATACAATAAACACAGAGATATGAATAATAACACAAATATCTAGTGAACAATAACTTCTATTAAATAATGAAATAGGTTGAAACTGTAAAACTGCAGAACTGAAACTTGCTCGAATGGTGGTAGTTATATTTGAGAAGAGATGTGGCTGCTACGCGCATTCTTCTTAGCAAAATGGATTACAATGAGACTCCAGAGGCCTTTTTGATAATACTCATAAATGCCAAAACCCTAGACATCCAAAACCCTAACCCTAGAAGGTGAAACGCCAAAAGTCATGTGGGCCATATGGGTAAGTTGGTGTAATTTGGTACCTCAACTTCCTAGGGCTGTAACGTTTGCATACGACCTTTGTTTTAGGACGTGATAGCCCGTTGGAAAGGTCTTTCAAAGAACTACACATTTTTCCATCAAACTCTGAGTCCATCTACAATTTGACTGTGGCGAGCCAAAAAAACAATGTTTAGGGCCCCAAAATGGCCTCGGAAGTACAACAAGATGTGCTGACATAAAAACATACAAAATAAGCTAGTTGGATTAGGAGAGAGGCCACCCATATCCACCCAGATGATGTGCTGGGCTTCAGACAACCCCAAAAGTATAGAACCCACAATTACAAAGCAGTACATAAGAATGTGTTGAACAAAAATGGACACGAGGAGCTAGTTGAAATAGGTGCGTGGCCACCAATATCCATTTGGATCAATCCTCCCCCCTTAGGAAGCAATGGTCTCCATTGTGTTGAGTTTCCCCATAAGGTGAGGAAACTTCTATTGGATTTGGCCCTGGGTGAGCCACTTGCCTTGGTGTAGGAGTTGCCCTACCTTGACAACCCGATAAAGTTGGATCTGCTACTGGCGAGTGCCCTTGACCTCTGTGTCCATTATCTGATCAGTGGATGCTTGTTCCATGCAGTCAGGGTTGAACTCTGTGGGTGTTAACTGTTCTGCGATCTCAGAGGTGTCCAATAATGGTGGAAAATATGGCTAAAGGAGGTCCAAATTGAATACTAGATGCAGACCAAGGAAGGGTGGAGTGTTGAGCTCAAAAGCATTGCTACCCATCGCCTTAGTGATAGTGTAAGGCTCATAACGAAGTGGGCGAAGATTCTGATGGGGCTTGGTGAGACGCTCCTTCTACAGATGTAACTAGACTTTGTCGCCAACCTAAAACTAGTGTGGTACCTTGTGTTGATCATGGAGTTGCTTGTACTTAGCATTGGATTTCTGCAAAATCTCCTGGACCTGTTGGCGGCTATGATGAATCCGCTCAATGAATCTTGTGGCTTTGTCGATCACAGACTGATCAGGGGAAGAGTCTGTTTGTGCAGTGGAAGGAGGAAGTGCAACACCAATGGGTCCCAAGGGTTGGAATCCCAGACCCACCTGAAATGGGCTATGGTCAGTGGAACTATGGAGAGCCTTATTGTAACTATGTTGGACATATGGGAGACTCTCGTCCCATGTACATAGATGCTTAGAATTGTACATGCGCAGGATGTGCACAATCATCTGATTGATTACCTCTGTTTGGCCATCAGTTTGGGGGTGGAAAGTAGTGGATTTGGTGAGCTTGGTGTCCAATAGAGACCAGACACTCGACTAAAAGGTGTTGAGGAATCTGTTGTCTCGATCGGAGATGATGGTCTGTGGTATCCCAAAGTGAACCCACACTCATTCGAAGAAGATCTTGACAGTATCTGTCGCTGTGACATTCTTCTTATAGGTTGTGAGGATGGCCATCTTCGAAAACCGATTAATGACCATGAACACGTAGTCATTTCCTTGCTTGGTGGACGAAAATCCAGACATGTAATCCATTGAGATGGATTCCCAAGGCTTCTCGGGAATAGGAAGAGGGGTGTATAAGCCTTGCTTCTTGATGGCTAGTTTGGCAATGGCACAGGCAGTGCAAGATCTGATATACTTGTTGACGTCCTGTCGATGTTTTGGCCAATAAAAATGTTTCTGAAGAATGGCCACAATTTTATCTACGCCAAAATGTCCTGCCACCTAACTATAGTGGGCTTCCCAAATCAGCTTTGCACGCTCACTTGTAGGAACACAGAGATGGCCCAGGCAGCATAAGAGTCTATCCTGAATGTGAAAATCAGTGACAGTTGCGCATGTACCCAAGAGCTGGTAGGTGGTGGTGAAGTCTGGATCTTGTTGATAAAGTTGGGGCCACTCAAAGGCTTCATGTCCACATGAATGGAGCGTAGTGGTGAGTGTAGCCACAGGAGGCCAACTGAGGCAGTCGACAACAAGATTGGAGACACATGTCTTATACTTGATGTTGAGATGGAACTGTTGCAGGTAGGTGGACCATTTCTGATGACAGTCGTTCTACAATTTCCCCTATGTTTGTACGAACTACAGAGGCTTGTGATCAGTGTGTATGATCGTCTCTTTCCCCATAATGTACTGTTTCCATTGACAGTAGGCTTCTACAATGGAATACATTTCCTTGTCATAGGTTGGATATTTTCGGACAATATTGGAGAGTGTCTCACTATGGTATGCCATCGGATGCCCATGCTGAGTGAGAACTGTGCCCACAACATAGTCAGATGCATCAGTCTCAATCTCGAATGGTTGTTGCAGATCAGGCAAGGAGAGTACTGGAGCTGCGCACAAGCGATTCTTTAGATCATCAAATGCTTGTTGTTGCTCCTCCCCCCACACAAACTTGGCCCTACCACCTCCCTTGGTCAACTGGCTGAGGGCCCATACAATATGGGAGAATCCCAACACGAACCGTCGGTAGAAGTTGGCTAGTCCCAAAAAGCTTCGAATCTCAGTCAATGTGGTCGGCTGGCCAGTCATGGATGACTTGGATCTTGGTTGGATCAACATGTACCCCATGCTCATCAACAATGTAGCCCAAGTATTGGACCCTGTTCATGCCAAAAGAGCATTTTTCCAAGTTAGCATAAAGCTTGTGTTGTCGCAGAGTGCTCAAAACCTGCTGACTATGTCGCATGTGCTCCTCCCATGTTCTGCTGAAGATGAGGATTTCATCCAAATATACTACCACAAAGGAGTTGGTGAAGGGTCTCAATACAACATCCATCAATCTCATGAAAGTGGTTGGTGCATTTGTTAAGCCAAAGGGCATGACTAGCCATTCATAGAGACCTTCTTTAGACTTGAAGGTTGTCTTCCACACATCAGTTGGTTCGATGGGAACCTGGTGGTAGCCAAACTTTAGGTCAATCTTGCTAAAGAACTTGGCCTCCTTGAGTTTGTCAAGAAGGTCATCAATCATAGGAATGGGGTAGCGGTTCCTCACTGTGATTTTGTTTAAGGCTATGTAATCAATGCAGAGTCTCCAAGTCCCGTCCTTTTTATGCACCAGTACAATCGGGCTTCCGCAAGGGGAGGAGATGGGTCTGTGCCCTTTTTGAAGAAGCTCTTGAATCTGATGCATGATTTCATCATTCTCCATCAACGAGCATCGATAGATTGGCCCATTAAGTAGAGGTGCGTTGGGGGTCAGATCAATTGGATGCTTGACTTGGCAATGTGTTGGTACCCCTGTAGGTGAGGAGAAGATGTCTCTGTATTCTTCCACGATCATGTCCACTTGTTGATGTTGCAAAGAGAGGCACTGTGTAGCGCCCATGGATGTGGCGGCGACCTTCTGGTTGTTGTGAACATAGATCACAAAGAATGCAAACTTCTCGGTCTGTGAAATGACCTTACTGCATTGCTTAGTAGAGATTAAAGAAATAGAAGTAGGCGACTCTACCTCTGGGATCCTGTACAATTATCTACCCAAAGTAATAATAAAACTGCGGGATCTAGACCCATACACAGCATGATTCTTCCACAAATATGGTTGCCCTAAAATAACATCACAAACTTCAAGGTATCAATATCACACAGTACCTCATCTTTGAAAGGCTTGATGTCGTAGGGCAGACGACACTATTGGCTGACACAGAGATCTCTTCCTTGGCGAAGCCAACCGATGGTGTAGGGTTGCGGGTGCAGCATCCTTGGCAGGCCCAGTCGCTTGACAACCTCTATTGAAATCAAGTTCTTCTAACTACCCTTGTCGACAATGAAATGATTCGAAGCCCCTTTGACCCACATTTGCGAGNATCGATAATTTTCATCCCTCCTTTAGGATTTGACTTGGAATCAGAATCGGCCTCTGACTTGGAAGCCTTCAGCTCAGCCAGGAGGGACTTCTTGGAGTGATATTCGTCGGTGTTGTGCCAAGGACTTTTATGGTACTCACACTATTTTCCCATGTCCTTCTTCATCTTCTCAATGCCCTTCTTATGTTGCAGCTTGGACTGGTTGTCCTGAGGGTAGCCATCTCAACTTGGTCCCTTATTGTGTGGGTTGGGGCTGCCTTTGCCCTGCTTCGACTGTGAGGGGTTTGTCGATCCAAACTCTCGTCGTTTCTGCTTAAATTTTTTCTCGATCTTGACAATGTATCTATAAGTTGTGCCCAATGAGGCAATGTCCAGGAACTACATTTCTGTTTGAATGTATCTTTGCAAACAACCGCGGTATTTGAGCACCAGATGACGGTCAGAGTCTTTGATACCCAATTTGGTGCGTAGGGTATGGAAACTATTGGTGAGGTCTAGTAATGTATGGTCCCTTTCTTGACATAGGGTGGTCCATCTTGTGTACTGGTCCTCGTAGCTTCCAACATGGTAATATTGTTCTTTAATGGCGTCTGTTAGCACTAGAAGTCACCTCCTGATTGTAGCAGAGGTAAGCCCAGTACCCATCAGTTTGTATGTCACAATGAATAAATTTGAAGGGGATTTAATGGACGCAGACTTAGGATTATATCGCTTTAACTCAGAAAACTAGGCTGGTATGCATAAGCAGATGAGGTCTTAATCTAACTTTGGTCAGTAAGTTGTAGTAAGGGTGAGTAGGGGGTATAACTTGAGGAGAGTGAAGAGATTTTCTATGGACATCTAGTCTTCCAACGGCCTAAGGAGGAAAAACTCAGAAGACAAGATCCTCTTGGTTTAAAGTTGTAAGGAACTGAATGAAATTATCATTGAACTGAAATCAAACATACATCACAATTCAATAACAACAAATCGATTGGATCATCCATGCTCGAGTCATTCAGTGTTAGAGGGAAAAGACAACATAAGAGACTGATTAAAAACGGTCGCGATGTCCCTATGATCAAACCTACACCAAAAAAACATAACTACCCTCGACTGGATCATCCATGCCCAAGTGTTCTAACACAGTTGTTATAGAGAGACGGAAGGAAACTGACTTACATTAAACAAGAAGTCTCAAATACAAATACATAACCAGAAGAACCAGAGCTTCATTAAAACTTTACAATGCGGGAGTGTCGCTCAACCATCAACCATAACAAAATATCAAAACTAACTACTTATACTCAAAACAACTCGCCACCACCAGGAGTGTGACCTGGCCATTACCATCAAAGCTTTGTGTATGCGTCTTTTTCTGTCAGTCTACACATGTATCCTTCTGTTAGACGCAAACTCATATCAGTATGGGTTTTGCAAGAAAATTTTCCCATGGGAGTACCACGGGCTGACGGTTTAGTCCCCTCGGCTAGACCTTCCATTTATGAAGTGAAATGAGGTTTCAACAAACTCCCCCACTTTCATTAACTACTTTCATGAGGATCGGGATGAGGCCTGACACCCCTGAATGCTTCAGGCGATCCTCATGATTTCTTCGAATCAATCTTAGCGTCTCAAAGCCACACAGATCCTTTATGTGACCAACGCGGGCACTTTCGACCTTTGACGTAGCTATTTTCCATCGCTCCATCCAACCTCGAGTTGTGACCATGGGCCTAACTCTTGGGTGCTTCGCGATTTCATGTTTCATGAACCTGCGTCGCGCTCTACGCAAAAACCTTCGAGTCGCAGAATCACGACTTCTCGGATCAGGTGCTATGTGCCCCTTTGAATCGGATGAGCCAAATAAATATCGGCATTTTGGAATTTCAGGTCCCTCACTTGAGTTTTCCCTAAATGAATTTCTCCGTAGTTCAGATCTGATGCCACATGTCTTGCTGGATCAAACGGCTCCTGCTAATTTCAGGTTTCGGGAATTTGGATCTTTGACAAACAATTTTAACAACGTTTGAACTCTCGTTTCCCATGATTACGATCCAGATTAAATCTTTGCCCGACCTTAGATCTCGGGCCTTTACCTCGACATTAAACGTCGGGCAACTTTCAGATTCCAAATACCCGTGAACCGCTGGTCTGAACTCCACCTTGGATCCCAGCCGCTGAAAAATGATCTTGCTCGCTCGCTTGATTTGAGTCCATATCAGACCGCTCTAAGTGAAGCACTTTGTGCTTATCGATGCGGCCTATGTAAGTAAAACTTGGGTGTCTAGCTGAGGGCTCAGGAAAGCAAAAGGATCAGTGACAGAGGTAGAAAGGGGAGTGATTAACCTCAGAGAAAATAAAAAAAAACTTGGGGCCGAGACTTCTCAAGTAGGACCTACACAAAACAAAAGGTCACTCAAACAATCGAGGGAAAACACAGAGAAAACTACTCGCTGAAAAGGGAAAAACTTAAGATTTGGTTGGTGAAAAGGAGAAAGACAAGGTAAAACTATTAAATTAGGTAGAAACCACAAACCCATAAGACTCTGACAAGTTTGTGTGATAACATTTGGCTCCATAGGGGATGGCATGCTCCCTGCGAGCTACCAAGAACGCACAGCTCCAGTGCCTTAGCTTTGGGTCATGGGGTCTCTTATTGAAAAAGAAAAACTATACCTTAAAACAAAACATGAGTGGTATCTACAGTGGTGGAACATCGGTCACGGCCTAAACACAATATTTCTTCAAAAAATGCCCATTTACAGGGCCACCAAAAACTTCAAATCCCTCCAAATTCTGCAACTTGTAAGTATTATTTGGAAATACCTCAAAGATTTTGAAGGGCCCAATCCACGGGGCTTCAAGTTTACCATGTTTCCCTTGTCCTGTTTGGGTGCATCTCATTTGAGTACTAGATCTCCCAGCTAGAAATCATCCTATCTTACTTTCTTGTCAAAGGCCTGCTTAATCCTGTGTTGATGCTCATGTGCTTTGTCCATTAGTTTCTCTCTAGTCTGCTGCACTTCTACCAGTTGTTGTATTCTTCTGATCATATCATCAAGCTCTCCTTGGTACTCTTGGAAGAATTTTTCCACAGGCAAGGCAAGCTGAGAAGGAAAGATGGCCTCCATTCCATACACAAGTTGAAAAGGAGAGACACCAAGAGATCTCTTTGTGGTCACTCTGTCAGCCCACAGAGAAAATTTAAGCTTTGAATCCCATGCTTTCTTATTGTCCGCTAACAATCTTTTGATGATCTTTATAAGGCTCTTGTTAGAGGACTCTGTCAATCCATTCCCTTAGGGGTAGTAAGGAGTTCAGTGAATCAGTGAGATTCCAAACTATTCACAAAACTGGATCAATGGCCTGACCTTGAAGGATGCAGCATTGTCAGTGATGATTTTGTTTGGGCAACCAAACCTTTCCATAATATCTTCAAGAAAACCAATGATTACTTTGTGAGAAGCACTTCTTGTGTGGGTAGCTTCTATCCATTTGGTAAAGTAATCAGTGGCAGTCAATATCCACCTGTGATGTCCACTTGAAGCATGATGAATTTCCCCAATAAAATCTAGGCCCCACTGTTGAAAGGGTCCCAAAGCTACCACATGCTTCAATGGCAAGGACTTGAGCTGCAGCTTTCCAGAGAATTTTTGACATTCAACACAAGCCCTGATTTTTGCACAGACATCGGCAAATAGAGTAGGCCAGAAATATCCAGCCCTGAGAATTTTATAGGCTGTAGTTCTCCAGAAATGATGCCCCCCAAATATGTTATCATAAAAACCAAACATAATCTTTTGGGCTTCTGGTCGGTCTAAACATCTCAAAAGCACTCCTAGAGGATCTTTCCAGTACAAAACCTTATCAATAAGGCAATATCTAATTGCTTTGAGCTTTAAGGCTCTAGCCTTGCTTTTTCCCATACCATCAAGGGCCTTAACTCCTGCAAAGAGAATATGATGTCTTTGTACCATATGCACTCTGCCAATGGAGGGTTGACTTGTGGGCCTCTATGAGACAACTCAACTTGTTGATTTTCTGAGCAGGTGTTGATGAAGTTAACCCCTAAAGCTCTACAATTAGATTCATCCAATAGCTTCGCTAAACCTTGACCTTTAACTAGTTTGGTGGGCTTTATTTCCAGATCAAATTCAAGGATTTTGGCAATCCACTTGCTCCTTCTTCCGTCTATATCAGGCTGAATGAGAATGTCCTTCATAGAAGCTAAAGGAACATATGCAATGACCTTTGAATGTAGAATATAAACTCTAAAAGCTTTGAGAGCTTTCACTAAGTCATATGATTGCTTCTCTATGATGTCATATCTAGTCTCAATGTCCCTCGGTGCTCTGCTGAAAAAGGAAATAGGTTGCTCCAGCCCTTCAACATTCTTCTATAACAAAACAGCTGCCATTGTGTCAAAAGAGGCAAAGGAAAAAATTAGAAAATTCTTGGAATAATCGGGACTGATTAGCACATGTGCCTCAGTCAATGCCTTCTTGATTTGGTTGAAGGATTCTCTGGAATCAACAACCCATTTTACTTCATTCCCCTTCTTGAGCATAACCGTGATATGCTTTACCAATTCAGCAAAATTTGAAACAAACCTACTTAGAAAATTAAGTTTGCCCAGGAAGGACTGAACCTCCTTCCTGGATCTGGGAAGTGACAAGGTTTGGATAGCTTCCACCCTGCTTGAATCAATCCTGACCCCTTCAACTGATACTATGTGCCCCAACAATTTTCCCTCTCGCATGGCAAACAATGACTTTTTGGGATTAAGGGAGAGACCAAACCTTCTGCATTTCAAGAATACCTTTCTAATATGCTGGCAGTGTTCTTTGTTAGACCTGGAGAAAACTGTAATGTCATCCAAGTATATGACCACAAATTTATCCTTTTCTCCAATGAAGGTGATGTCCATAGCTCGCTAAAAGATTGCTCCTGCGTTCATCAATTCAAAGGGAATTTTGGCATACATGAATGTTCCCCAAGGAGTGGTGAAGGTTGTCTTTTCCCTGTCTTCTGGTAGGACAAAGATTTGATTATATCCAGAAAATCCATCAATCGTGGAAATACTCAATGCACCTGTCACCCTCTGCAATATGTGTTCCATCTTTGGCAAAGGATAATTGTCCTTCTTAGAGCTTCTGTTAAGGTTCCTTAAATCAACATAGAGTCTGATTTCTCCATTCTTCTTCCGTACTGGGACCATCTTGGCTACCCATTCAGAATATCTTAAAGGGACAATGATTTGGGCGTCCAGTAGCTTCTTTACTTCCCTTTCCATGATAGGCAACAACATGGGGTTTATTTGTCTTAACTTCTGCCTAAATGGTTTAGCCTCCTCTTTCAATGGGATCTTATGCTCAATGACACTTTTGTCGTATGTTCAGAGGTCTTCATAAGTCCAGACAAACACATCCGTGAATTCTCTTAATAACTTAGTATACTCGGCCCTTTGCTCCTTTGACACACTACTTGACAACTTGACAAACTTTGGATCCCCCTCTGTGTCAATATTGCACTTAGCTACATCAACATCCTCATTTGAAACTTTACCCTTTACTACCACATCATTTATGTCAAATAGTCTTTCCAAAGGGACTAGTCCCTTTGGGATATGATTGCTAGGCAACTAGACAATATGATGATTGGCAATTTGTTCATAAAAACATCAGCATGAGGATCTATTTCAGAATCAGGATCTTGATCAATGTGTAATGCAAAAAATTCCTCAATAGATTCTAGGAATCTTCTGATCTCAAGATCATCCTCAAACACTTTCCAATGTTTGACATTGTCAGGTATAGAGAGTCTAAATTTCACTTCTACATCATACCTGAGCTTAGGTGGCAAGGGAACTCTGAAACTACTTGCTGAGACAACCAGAGAATCGACCATGGCATTCTCTTCTCTTTGCATGAATGAAATGTTGAAAGTCAAGAACAACTATCAATAATATCCCAGACTTCATTTTTGTAACTTATAAGCCGCGGGTGCTTGGCCTGATAAATATTTCTGATCTGATGGAAAATTAACTTTGCATCCCCAAACATTGACATCTCTTTAATCCCCATGTCCTTTGCAGCCCTCAAACCGAAAACAAGAGCTTCATATTCTACTACATTATTGGTAGTTTCAAATTATAACTTGTAGGATAGAGATATAATTTCTTGAACATGTGAAACAAAGACCAGTCTGACACCAACACCTTCTCTAGAAGAGGCTCCATCAAAGAACATTTTCCAAACAGAGGTAATCAGAGGAGAATCTTCACAAAGAGTAATGGACTATCTTCTGATTTCAAGAGGGGGCTCAGGGGCATCAATGAGTTGCAATAAGCTGGATCCCAAATCAATATCAAGTGCAAAAATAAGATGATTGGTGGGATCAGATTCATCATTGATAATGTAGGCCAACTGAGCTTCTCTGTATAGTCTTCTATGCTCCCCTCCGAACATAAGAATGGTAGCATATGTGAGGTCCATCTGCAATGTTCCTCCAAGTCTTTATATCCAAGATCTTGACAACATGCCAAACTTGAGGGGAACATCAACCACCATGAAATCCATGACCACACTTTTCATGGGCAACTGAAACAAGGTCATGACTAGATCTTTGATGACCCCAAGACACTGCACTTTCCTAGAATCAAAATAACACAGGTCATGGTAAGTCTTTGTGATTTCTAATACAAGTTCATCCATGACAGATTTGGGCATGAGATTATGAGAAGCTCCTGAGTTCATCAAACAATTATGCAACACCTTGTCATGTATGTTCAGAGATGTATAGAAGGGAGGGGATGAATCATCTCTATCTTCTATCATGGGACCTAAAATGACTACTGGATTTTCATCCTGGAGATTTACTGTGTCTGAGGAGTGAGATGCAGGCTCAGACTGCAACAGTTTAGAGAGGGAACTTTTAAAATCCTTATGCTTGACCAGCTCTGAAAGGGGTACAGAGATCCTGATCTTTTGAATTTCATGCTCAAAGTTAAAATAAGAGGGTTTTTTTAGAATTTCCTTCACTTTTGGGACATGGCCTTTGGCTATTGGTGAGGGGTTTTGCGTTTTCTTTTCCTTACTGTCGTTCGTTGTGTCTTTAGCAAGCTTATCTGTTTTGGAAGGCTGATTAGGGATGCCATACTTCCCTTCTTTCTTCTTAGACCTGAGGTTATATTTATTGGGACTATTATTGGCCTTATGCCCTTTACTCCGCTCATTTATTTCGTTGTCTAAGAGGGACTCATCATATGCAGATTGGGTCAAATGGGGGAATGGGGAGGTGTCTACAAGACAATGGATTTTAGGATCAAGCTCTTCTTCCTCTCCTTCTTCATCAACAATAAGGTTATTTTGGAGAGGGGTCTGGATTTTCTGATCATCCCTCTCTCTACTGCGAGGCTCTCTTGGGAGTAATTGAGGGGCATTGTTTTGTCTTCTGAAATTACCTCTGTTATCAGCATTTTGGGCACTCTTATAACTCTGCTTCCCTTCAAATTTCATCTTCTCCATCTCTACAAAAAGATATTTTCCAGCTTGGTTAATTCATCTACTTGAGGATGGGATGCAGAGGAACTGAAGGTTGAAGCTTCAAATCTCCCCCTTCCTCTGTCTCTATTAGCCTTATTTCCGAGTCTGTCGGCTGCCAACACATTGGACTCTACTTTCAGGGCTGCATCTTGCATATGATCCAAGGAGGTAGCTCTTCTCTCTCTTAACAGGGGGCAGAAATCAGGGTCGAAAGAGCTAGCATAAGTAATTATAGTAGAGGCTTCAGTAGGCTTTGTCTCAGTAGGAACCTTATTGTACATTTTGTTGAATCTTTTGGAGAAGTCAAAGACAGACTCTCCCTCTTTTCTTTTTAGGGACCCAAACTCTGTGATATAATACATAAAGTCTTTTTTATCCCCCCATTGTCTCAAGAAAACATCATCTAAAGCCTCAATCCCAGCAATGGATCCAGGGGTCAATCCCCTAAACCATTTTCTATCCTCACCATCAAGGCTCTGGACAAAGACTCTCATCCACACATCCTCATTTTCAATATTTAGATTGTCTGCATAACTATAGAAGGCAACAAGGCCTTCTTCGACAGTTATGTCTTCTTCTCCTGTGAATTTTGGCATGTATTTTAGGTAGTCTCCAACAGGGAGAGCATTCATTGGCTGGGGTAAGACTAGAGGGGCATGTCTCAGAGCCACTATGGCATCCATTCTGTTCCCAGGGGGATTAACACCTACCATAGGGATGATAGCTAGAGGAGAACTAGGAGGAGAAGTAGCGTGAACAGGGGAGGCTGGAACTGATCCTCCGGGAGGAAAAGGAAGCAATAGAGGATTTGAGGAAAAAGCTACATGGCTTGAGGGAACAAAGATTTCCTTCTCTGTAAAATTAGCAACTTTAATAGGAGGAGGAGGAGTAATACTGGGAGAGGGGAAATCAGCGGAAAAACTCCCAAAATTTAAACTTCTAGAAGCTCCAACAGATGGTGTAATAGGAAAATGAGAAACAACTACTGGAGTTGCTATAGGAGAATAATGAAAATTAACAGAATCACTTGGTTCAACAGTAGAAGTACCCTCCTGAAGGGTCTTTTGTCTTCTGATAATTTTTTTTGGATCAGCTTCAGGTATCTCTAAAGGTAGCTGTGGAGTATACCTCATGTGTATGCCTCTGGAAGCCACAACTGAAACAATGGAGTCACCAGGTGCAAAAAAACAATCTTCAATGGTTCTGATATCTAATGCACCTTCAGAATCGGAAGCTCATTGCCATTCTATCCCAAGGAAAATATTCAATTCGTCCCTGCCAGTGGTGCCAGAAATGTTAGCACTAGAAGTCACCTCCTGATTGCAGAAGACGTAAGCCTAGTACCCATCAGTTTGTATGTCACAACGAATAAATTTAAAGGGGGTCTAATGGACGCAGACTCGGGATTATATCGCTTTAACTTATAAAACTTGGTTGGTATGCATAAGTAGATGAGGTATTGATCTAACTTTGGTCAATAAGATGTAGTAAGGGTGAGTAGGGGGTAGAACTTGAGGAGAATGAAGAGGTATGCTATGGACATCCGGTCTTCCAGCAGCCTAAGGAGGAAAAACTTAGAAGACAAGATCCTCTTGGTTCAGAGTTTTAAGGAACTGAATGAAATTATCACTGAACTAAAATCAAACATACATCACAATTCAATAACAACAACTCGATTGGATCATCCATGCCCGATTCATTCAGTGTTAGAGGGAAAAGACAACACAGGAGACTGATTAAAACTGGTCTCGATGTCCCTGTGATCAAACCTACATCACAAAAACATAACTACCCTTGACTGGATCATCCATGCCTGAGTGTTCTAACACAGTTGCTATACAGAGACGGAAGGAAACTGACTTACATTAAACAAGAAGTCTCAGATACAGATACATAACCAGAAGAACCAGAGCTTCATCAAAACTTTACAATGCGAGAGCGTAGCTCAACCATCGACCATAAAAAATATCAAAACTAACTACTTATACTCAAAACAACTCGCCACCACCAGGAGTGTGACCTAGCCATTACCATCAAATCTTTGTGTATGCGTCTTCTTCTGTCAGTCTGCACATGTATCCTTCTGTCAGACGCGAACTCAGATTAGTATGAGTTTTGCAGGAAAATTTGCCCACAAGAGTACCACGGGCTGACGGTTCAGTCCCCTCGGCTAGGCCTTCCATTTATGGAGTGAAACAAGGTTTCAACAACCTCCCCCACTTTCATTTAGTACTTTCATGGGGATCGGGATGAGGCGTGACACCCCTGAATGCTTTGGGCGATACTCATGATTTCTTCGAGTTAATCTTGGCATCTCGAAGCCACGTAAATCCTTTATGTGACCAACGCAGGCGCTTTCAGCCTTTGATGCAGCTCTTTTCCATCGCTCCATGCAACCTCAGGCTGTGACCATGGGCCTAACTCTTGGGTGCTTCGCGATTTCACATTTCGAGAACCTGCGTCGCGCTCTACACAAAAACCTTCGAGTCACGAAATTGCAACTTCTCGAATCAGGTGCTACATGCCCCTTTGAATCAGACGGCACAAATAAATATTGGCATTTCAGAATTTCAGGGCTTGGGAAATTTACGTGTCCCTCGCTTGAGTTTTCTCGAAATGACTTTCTTTGCACTTCGGATCTGATGCCACGCATCCTGCTAGATCGAACGACTCCTGCTAATTTTGGATTTCGGGAGTTCGGATCTTTGACGAACAACTTTAACAACGTTTGAACTCCCGATTACCATGATTATTATTCACTGTTGATTTCTCATAATGAGATCTACGACCCAGATTAAATCTTTGCCCGACCTTACATGTCGGGCCTTTGCCCCATCATTAAACTTCGGGCAACTTTCAGATTCCAAATACATGTGAATCGCCAGTCTAAACTCCACCTTGGATCCCAACCGCTAAAAACTGATCTTGCTCACTCGCTTGATTTGAGTCCATATCAGACTGCTCTAAGTGAAGTGCTTTGTGCTTATGGTTGTGGCCTGTGTAAGTAAAACTCGGGCGTCTGGTTGAGGGCACGGGAAAGCAAAAGGATCAATGACAGAGGTAGAAAGGGGAGTGATTAACCTCAGAGAAAACAAAAAAAAACTTGGGGCCAAGACTTCTCAGGTAGGACCTACCCAAAACAAAAGGTCACTCAAACAATCGAGGGCAAACACAGAGCAAACTACCAACCGAAAAGGGAAAAACTTAAGATTTGGTCGGTGAAAAGAAGAAAGATAGGGTAAAACTACTAACTTAGGTAGAAACCACAAACCCACAAGACTCTGACAAGTTTGTGTGATATCAATGTCCCCAAAGGAATCCCATGTAGGGGCCACCACGAATATTGCAGATTCCTCCATGACCCTTTGCTCAAAGTAAGTATCCCACCAGTCTTTAACATGGGGAATGACCTTGAGGAGTGCAAAAGTGATATTTTCCCTATCAGAAAAATTGTGGACCAAAAATATCCTTTGAGCTTATTCATCCATTTATCTACAAAATCTGCATCTATCAGTCCTTCAAATAATGGAATATCAAAATTTACCTGTACTTTGAAGGGGGTTGCATGGCCGCTTGATGAAGATGCTTCTCCCGTGGGAAACTGTCGAAAGATCTGCGTCAAGTTGTCCATCATTTCATTCCTTTATCGTGCGAGGGCTTCCTCGAGCAACATTTTAATAGGATCTCCTACTCCATCATCTTTCTTCTCGTCTCCCATGGGTTGTTGTCGGGTTGGCACGACCGATCTTGTAATGGCTCGATTGGTTGGAGTCCCAACTTCTTATATGCAGACCTTGTCCGGGACATGCACAAAGAAAAATAAATGAAGAACAGACTGCTCTGATACCACTGATCCGGATTTAGGAGCGAAACAAACTGATTAACAGACTAAATACAATAAACACAGAGATATGAAGAATAACACAAATATATAGTGAACAATATCTTCTATTAAATAATGAAATAGGCTGAAACTGTAAAACTGCAGAACTCAAACTTGCTTGAATGGTGGTAGCTATCTTTGAGAAGAGATGTGGCTGCTACGCGCATCCGTCTAAGTAGAATGGATTACAATGAGGCTCAAGAGGCCTTTTTGATAATACTCATGAATGTGAAAACCCTAGACATCCAAAACCCTAACCCTAGAAGGTGAAACACCAGAAGTCATGTGGGCCCTATGGGTAAGTTGGTGTAATTTGGTACCTCAACTTTCTAGGGCTATAACTTTTGCATACGACCTCCGTTTTAGGCGCGTGATAGCCCGCTGGAAAGTTCTTTCAGAGAGCTACACATTCTGCCCTCAAACTCAAACTCCATTTATAGTTTGACTATGGCGAGCCAAAAAAACAATGTTTAGGGCCCCAAAACGACCCCGAAAGTACAACAAGATATGTTGACATGAAAACATACAAAATATGCCAGTTGGCCACCCGTATCCACCTAGAGGATGTGTGGGGCTTTAGACAGCCCCATAAGTGTAGAACCCACAATTAAAAAGTAGTATAGAAGAATGTGTTGAACAAAAACGAACACAAGGAGCCAGTTGGAATAGGTGGGTAGCCACCAATATCCATCTGGATCAACGTTACTACCAAATCGATTAACATATCGATTCAAATGCGGAAAATACATGCAACATGATACACATACATGATATTATCATTAATTAATAAAAACATGAATGCAAATGGTTTAAACATACACATCAACAATTAAACAAACACTATATCATTCATACATACAAAATATAGAGTAAATGCAACATTCAATCATAGCATTAAAATTGTAAATGACATGAATGAACACTAATAGTCAAAAATGTTATTTTAGGCAAAAAAAATTCCACCTACAGGATTTGAATCTTGTGTGTGCGCAACTACTCTTGTGCGCACCTGCCTTCAACGAGCTTGATACCATCGCCATGGCCCCAGGAGGGGGCCCCAAGGCTCTCCCCCATCCTCCTCCAGAGATCATGACCTTCAGGAAGTTGGTCGCGGCCAGATGCAAATGCCCAACGACAGATTCTCAGCAGAAGTTTGTTAAAAAGTTGGACAGTATCCCTACAATCGCCCTCCTTGTAGAAGAATCTTGTCAGTCTGCATTGAACTTAGTTGAAAGGGGGCTCATTGGGCAGTTCACATGCCTATGGCCCTCCCTTAAAGCCATAGATGTGTGGGTGCCAAGGGTCTGACATCCTCTAGCCATAAAAGGTATCATAAGCCATCTTGTTGGTAAGGATTTCTTTGTATTCATTTTAGAGAATGTAGAAGATAAAAACCTCATTTTTAGGAACAGACAATATTTTATGGGCCCTCAAGGTCTGTACTTGAATAAATGGACACCCAATTTTGATCTGACACAAGATGTGTCGTCGACAGTCCCAGTTTGGGTGTGTCTCCCTCACTTACCTTTGCATTGTTGGAATCCAAAGTCATTAGAATCCAGTGGCAACACCCTTGGAAAATATATCGATTGAGCAAAGAGCGTCGAGGTAAACCTGGAAGTAGGGCTACCAGAAGCCATACAACTAATGGTCGTAGACTGGTTTCACATCCAAGAATTGAACTATGAACAACTTCCATTTAAATGCAGACATTGTCATGGCTACAAACACTTTGCACGATATTGCAAAAAGAAGGCTGAGGAAGATGTGGAGAAATCAAAAGAGAACAATGAACACAGGTTCAGAAAGCAGCCATGACAAAGCAAAACAACATAACCAAAGGGAAAGGG
Source organism: Picea mariana (assembly GCA_032191745.1). Taxonomy (NCBI): domain Eukaryota; kingdom Viridiplantae; phylum Streptophyta; class Pinopsida; order Pinales; family Pinaceae; genus Picea; species Picea mariana. Next base: position 30,924 of record JASDQU010880602.1, read on the forward strand.
GCGCCAATGGGGACTGGCACTCCCACCACAGGGTAGGTTCAAGGGGAAGGGAGTTCAGCCCCTTCAAGAGCAGAAGCTTCTAAAAACCATTTTGAAAACCTTAACACACCATCAAAAACTCCAAAACCAACAATCGAGGAGACCGAGCAGTAGATCCTTCCTCCCGCAGTCGAGAAAGACAATGTAGAGGCAACCCAACCCAGTTCCCCATTAGGAACTTCCTCCTCCCCCTTCTATGCAGAAATGACAAGAAAGAAACCACTGGAAACCTTTGGATCGTCGGAAGACGAGACTTTCGAGAGGCCTTGAAAAAGAGCAAGGAGGAAATCTCACAAGGAAGCTAGAGAAGAAGAAGCGGAGAGGCAAAAAATACAAGGAAGCCAATCCACTATTGAAATGTCCATCGGGAGAAATACCAGAACTAGCCCCCCCAAGCGAGGTCCTACCCACTCCATTCCCAATAAATAATGCGCTTAGACTCTTGGAATTGCAGAGGCTTGGGGAATCCATTGAAAGCCAAAGTAGTCAAAGATCTCTTGAAAATTGAATCTCCCGAGATCCTCATTCTCTAAGAGACTAAAATTGAAGGGGAAACCCTTCTAGAAATTAGCAAACTGAAATGGAAGAAAAATGCAGGGAAGGCCATTAGTGCAAGGGGCTCCTCAGGTGGTCTCGCAACACTGTGCTTGGAGGACAAGTTTCATTTAGAAAGCTCCTTTGAGACTCAACATTGGATTTTCACTGAACTTCAACACTCTTCAAGTAATCTTACCTTCTCACTCTTCAATATTTATGTTCCTGTCCTCATTACTGAGAAGAAATATGTTGGCAATCTTTATCAGATTTTTTATAAATTACTACCCTACGAACATCATTTTAGCCAGAGATCTTAACTTAGTTTTCAAAACATAAGAAAAGAGAGGTGGCAACAATGGTAGGGACCAAATGCTACCCTTTGTTGAGGAACTAGTTCACCAGTGGGATATCCTTGATTTCAAGCCTACGAAAGGACTCTACACTTGGAAAAACAACAAAGTTGGGGTTGATCACATCTTAGCATGCTTTGATCAGTTCCTAGTCTAAAGCTCGTTCTTGTTGGGAAAGAGGTTAATCTCTTCCAAAATTCTCCCAAAACTAACTTACGATCATAAGCCCATTCTCTTACATTTGGAAGAGGAAGAAAACTTGGGCCCAATACCATTCTGTTTCAGCCCACTTTGGACAGAAAAGGAAGGGTTCATGGAAACTGTACTAACGGCCTGGTCCACACTAGTTACAGGGTCACCTAGTTTTGTGTGGGAGCAGAAGTTAAAGGCAACGAAGCTTGCTTTGAAAGTATAGATTAAAAATCCCAATAATACCCCCTCTAGTCATAGAAGAGAGATTGTTCAATAGTTAACATATCTGCAAATGAAAATGGAGAGCAAGGATATCACCAGTTTAGAAATAGAGAAGGAACAAGTTGCTTAAATCAAATCCTTACGTGCTTTCCGCCAAGAAGAAGAGTACCTGAGGCTTAAGTCTCGTAGCTTGTGGCTAAAAGCCGAAGACTGAAATACCTCTTTCTTCCATTGACAATGCAGAGCTTGACTTTCCTGAAACCATATTCCTGAAATTGCCTCTACAGATGGGTCAGTCTACAAAGGTTTTGATCAGCTTAAAGCGACAACAAAAACTCATTTTCAGAACCTTTACAAAGAAGACGGAGTTGGTAGTGAGGAGGTCACCTCCAACTTCCTCTCGCACATCCCTTTTCTTGTAAGCAGGGAAGACAACTCAACACTCATGAAGCCTTTGACAGAAGAAGAAATATGCAATGTTATTTGGTCCATGGAGCCCGACAAAGCTCCAGGGCCAGATGGCTTCTCAATCCATTTTTATAGAACATGCTGGGAAACAATCAAGGCTGATTTGTTGAGAATGAGTAAAGCATTCCAACAAAAATCCAAAGTGGGAGGTAGCACTAACTCCACTTTCCTAGCTTTAATCCCCAAATAAGTGAATCTGGGCTCCTTCGACAAATTCAGGCCTATTTCACTTTGCAATGCTTCATACAAAATTCTTTCCAAGCTAATGGCAAACATAATTAAGCCTCTGTTAGGGCAACTCATTTCTCCCATACAAAGTGGATTTGTGAAAGGGAGACATATCTTGGACAATGTAATTCAGGTGCAAGAAGCCTTGCATTCTAGTCATCAATGAAAAGAGCAAGGGATGTTCATAAAGCTTGACATGGCAAATGCATTTGACCGGGTAAAACTCTCCTTCCTTTACAAAGTCCTTCTTTGTTTTGGTTTCAGTTCTGATTTTATCAATTTGATTAAAGCTTGTATTGAAAAGCCTTGGATAACCCCACTAGTAAATGGTAGACTGACTAATTATTTTCAAGCCTCGAGGGGAATAAGGCAAGGCTACCCTCTTTCCCCTTTCCTGTACATCATGATGGCAGATTCATTAAGTAGAAAGATGATTGCTGAAAAGAAAGCAGGGACAGTCCCAGACATTAGGTTGATGAAGGGCCTTGATCCAATCAATCATGCCTTATTTGCAGATGACTCACTTATGCTGGGCGGAGCCTCCATAAAGATTACAAGGTCTTCGACGAAATCCTTCAAAGTTTCTGTAGTATCTCTGGAGCGCTCATCGATAAAAGGAAAAGTGCAGTGTATGGGTGGAATGTAAACCAACAAATTATCCTGCGAATAGCCCATTTATTGGGATTATCGGGCTATGCTTCATGGGAAAAAATCAAATACCTCAGGCTACCCTTAACTTTGGGTTCCAACAAGTCTTCGTTGTGGATTGAAGTAATAAGAAAAATCAAGTCCAAAATCGTAGCTTGGGGAGGTCAGTGGCTCACTAATGATGGGAAACTCACTCTTATAAAATCGGTCCTATCTTCCTTACCAATCTACCAGGGATCCTTCCTTCTAGCTCCAAAGACGATCATGGAACAGGTTTCAAAACTGATCCAAGACTTTCTGTGGCGAGGAGGAAAAGGAAACCAAAAGAAATTTCACTTAGTAAACTGGGACACTGTCAAACGCCCATTTTCTGAAGGAGGTTTACAGGTAAGAGATCCCGGTCAAGCCAACATTGCATTGGGTGGCAAAATTCTTTGGAAACTTTACTCAAATTGCAGACATCCTGTAAGTCAAATTTTAAGGAAAAAATACCTCAAAGGGGCTTCTTTGAGAAAGCTTCAGGCAGAAAACACTCCCAAAGGCTCGTTGATATGGAATCTCTGTCGACGTGGGCTAGAATTCTTCCAAAAACAATTGTACCGTATCCCTGGAAATGGGAATAATATGTTGATGTGGCATGACATCATCATGGGCCAGCTGCCCCTCAACAAATCTAATGAAACAAAAGAGGTATGTGTGTGAACATGGAATTAATAAACTAGCCGACATCTCCTCTTGGGACGCTTCAGGGAATTGGCGGTCTTGGGTCTTCTCTAGAATTCCAGAGCATCTGCAAAATCAAAAGAACCTCCTCTTAGTAGTGTTGATGGGTTCAACACATGTTCATATGCTTTCGACGGACAAATGGGGTTGGGGTAAGACTAGAATTTACACCACAGCGCAGGGCCTCACCTCCCTTCAATATCACCAAGCATTGATCCAATCAGCATCAATATGGAAGTAGGTCTGGGATCCTCTCGGTCTACCCAAAGTTAATTTCTTGTTCTAGGCTTTAATGCATATGAAAGTGTTGACTAGAGATAATCCGATTAAAAGAGGTATTATCAAACCACATAGATGTTCCTTGTGTTGTAATGCTCTCGAAACTATGGATCACCTGTTTGTGGACTATCCATTCACCCGAGAAGTTTGGAATCTCTTCCTTCACGGCCTCAATGTCACAGCTCTAACACAAATTACAGTGGTAACACGATTCTCCTCTTGGAAGGCGCGATATCCTCGTGTGGTCCAAAGCAAGTCAATATGGAATAGAATTTGGTAGGCCATACCCAAATACTTATGCTGGAAAATATGGCTGGCCATAAATGACCAGATCTTCAACAACTCTCTGCACTCTCCTTCGATGGTGGACGCAAAATCAAAAGCTCTCTTCCTTAAAACAATGGCACATCACTCCTTCAAGAACGAAAATTCTCTCCTCCCTGAAGAAAATAAATGGTTAGGAACCTTTATATTCCGGGACAAAAAAATATCATTGTTTGCCCCTTCAACACTCCAGGATGGCGTTTACGAGACACAGATGCAGTTTTTCAAGCTTGGTGGAGGAAGCAAGGCAAAGCATCGATTTTTTTTATGGTGCCTCAAAAGGAAACCCAAGGATTGCAGGAGCAGGCAGAGTGATTTACTCCCTGGATGGTTCTCGAAAAGATAGTTTCAACTGGGGATTAGGACAAAGAACTAATAATCAGGCTTAAATTCTAGGGCTGCTAAAAGCCTGTCAGATAGCACGGGGAAATGGCAATAAAGAAATACAAGTTTTCAGAGATTTTAAAATTCTGATAAAGATATTAAACTCGGATGATCACTTCAGCAATCCAACGCTCAACAAGACTTTGCAAGGCTGCGGTATGTGTTGCAATATTTCTCCTCCTACCACTTTTTCCACATATTGCGTGGATTGAACAAGGAAGCAAACACAAAGGAAAACATGGGTTGTCTCTTGCCTCAAGGAGTAATCAACAAAAACAATGAAGCACCTTTGTGAATTCCTATCCCGTATGTTTGGTTTTACCTCGATCCCCAGCTATGTAAGGAAGGGACAAGCTGTAATTCAGATAAGTGGGTTGTTGAATCCTTGTACTAGTGGTTGATTTGGCTTCGGCCCAACCGATATCTAAATAAAAAATATATATAACCGTTTTAGTTAAAAAAAAAAAATGTAAATGACAATGTGATCAAAACACTTATCTCTAAGAACATTTTACACAATCAGTTGCAGACGAAGGACATTCCTCTCAACTATAGGCTTTGTTGCACCAATTCTCTCTGCAACAAGCCACCCGCTAGTTAGGGCTACGAGTCCACAAG
>JASDQU010880604.1:0-21117 GCA_032191745.1 Picea mariana
GTTGCCTTCGGACATTCCAAAGTTCGAAGGCAACTTCGTCAGCATAGGAGGCCAACGCGGATCGTGACAAATGGGGTCATTCAACAACCTTGTCAAATCAGACAAGTGCAAAGTTGCCAGGAAGGGTAGTTTGGGTTGTTGGTGATAACCTGGGAAAAAGGGGCTTGGAATTTGACTGGCACAAGGTTTCCAGGAAAATTTTGGCTGCTGGCCTGGATTTTAGTAGAAACCATGGCCCTGGCCAGCGTATGGATTTTGCATATGTGGAGACATCATCGGCTGATTTCCCAAATAGGACATAGATGGTTGGGCATGCATTATATTCGAAGGAATCTGGGAAGGGTTGCCCCATGTTGATCTCGTGGGGATGGGCATAGTAGTTTGTCCGGGGTTCCATTGATTGTGGAAAGAATTACCCCAGATCGACATTCCAGACAAGAGAACGGATCCCTGCCCAAAATTCCAAGATCCTAATGTGGAAGAAGTTCCTAGGTTTGCCCCCTGTGTAGAAATAATACCCTGTATAGGAATAGATTGTCCAAAATTGGGATTGCCCCCAGTCAGGAAGGCGACTGACGAGAAGGTGTTATTACCAAATGTTCCGGCCAAAGAAAATGGTGTCGAACCTACCTGTATGTTAAGCGAAGGTGGTCCTTGACTCCCTGCTCCAAATAAACTATGGTAAGTAGGTTGCCCGACAGTCTGCTGATGCGAGCCACCGAGTGAAGGGGATGAAGGAGGGATATGACATCCTCCGTAAGGGAAAGCGTTAAAAGGAGAAGGAGTGCGCCTATTGTGACCTTGCAGAGGAGCGCTAGAGCTACCTGCCCCCAGACCTGAAGTCTGTAAAGTGGAGTAGGAAAGTACAAGACTTGTATCCGAACTAGGCATCCCGTATGAGAACGAAGGGCCTGTCGCACTTGGTGTGAAAGAGGTTGTGGCCACCGCCAAAGATGGGATCGGACCACTGTGTGATGTAGAAGCGGTCAAGACCATGGTGGCTTTAACCGATGACGGTGGGTTAGGAGGTCAAAACTCTCTTGTGGTGACGACCATAGTGGAAATTGAAGAATTTTGAGAAGGAGTAACAACATTTGTTTCCATTGCTTTGGGCAACACTGTCTGACGCTCGTAGAATTGAATTGGTACGATGAAAGGTGCCAAGATATCAGTGGTTGGGGTTTCAATTGGGCCAAGAGTGGTTGCTTCAAGGTCCAGAATGGTCGATTCCTTCGGATGTTGGTTGGGCACAATTTCTTGTAACCCGGTCGCTTCAAAAGACCCTTGTTGGTCTAGCTTTCACCTTAATGGTGGCGGGGGTGGCTCTAGTGTAACCAGCGGCAGGCCAGAAGCCTTTGTGACTAGCGGAGCTTGTGATCCTCCACTATGTGAGAAGATAAAAGACATACTAGGGTAGTCTAAACGTTCAAAAGAAACACACACTAAAAAAATCCTTAGAAGATAAGACATACAAACACTAAATTAATTGGAAGAACAGTTACAACAACCAAGACTAGAGCAACTTACCAGTGCAAGTGAAACTCGAACACGGAAGCACCCTCCGGGTATAATCTATAAAGCATGGCCCAATGTCTATCCTAGATACTGCAGTATACCCCCGCAGTCACTTGTGTATGTCCCTAAAAAAGATAGACAACTAGGTTGCCAGCGCGCGAATAGTCACCAGGCGGGTAAAGACGAAAGTCGGGTAGACCACAATGAGCAGGGTATCGAGCCCGAAACCTGTCAAGGGTATTGAAAGAAAGTGGTACGGAAGACAACTGAGGACCTTGAATGGATTCGAGACCCAGGAAGCCCCGTGGTAAATGCAATCGGCGAAATCCCAAAAAAATCCCTCTATATGTGTTCTCCACTGCGATTGGTCCAACTTTGGAGTGGTTATCTCCACTACCTTTCTGCACGCGACCTCGTGTTTATCCCTTGTGTTAGAGGGGGGTCCCAGATAACTTTTATGATACTGGACTCAGACACTCCTTAACTCAGACTCTAATGTTTGATTTTAAAAAACCTTGAAGAGTTTCCTCTCCAACCTAATCCAAGGCCCTAATCCTCAACTAGTTGGTGAACTCTACAAACATAAAAGTCTAGTAAATTTTAGATTTAGCGTTAATTTTATGGATTTGTCTTACATCAAGGGGTATGAAAGTGAAACTAATGATGTGTAAAAGACGAAAGAAAAAATGAACAAAAAAGCTGGAACCAAAAACTTTTACTTAATGTAAAATTTCAACAACTTTTCAAAATATTGTTTTTTTTTTTATAAATTTTTCAAGATTTTGGACAACAAAATCAAAAGAAATTTCACTTGACTACAAGCTACTTATGATCTAAGTAAACTGCAAAAACTTATGAAATAACCAACTTTTCCCTGGCTAATAATGAAGAAACACACTCTTCAACTAAACAAGAAAATGAAAAGAGATTTTTTATTTATTTAAATGCTTGATAAAACAAAAAAGGAAAAATACCAGCAAGCAAAAACCAAGAAAAACAATTCTGGCCTAATCGCAGATCGCGAAGAACCACTTCAAAAAATCAGACACTAGCAATTTTTAAAAAATGACTCTTACACTTGTCTAAAAACCCTAAAAAATTCTTTTTTACGACAACTTTTAAATGAGAAAAAGCAAGCTAAAGGTAAGATTAATCCTAAGCTACTGACTGCTAAGATAGAGATTCAAACACCTGAGAGGTATAATTCTCATCAAGGGAATGGATGACTACCTTACCCTCAACAAAAAGTATCATGCACAAGCACGCTACTGTTAATCTAACAACAACCGTGCGAACGTGAGCTGTATAGAGACAAAGGGCGTGTACACGCGGGCTGACCTTGTATAGGCCGCGTTTATCTCTAAACTCTGAGAAAAAATGAAAACAGACAACCAAAAAACAGGAAGAGACCACTGATATTGATAACCAGGATCCCTTGAAGGCTTGGACACTATTTTTTTAACAGAAAAAGCAAATAATGTAAGGAAAAATCATAAAGCAAAACAATCTGAGATAAGACTGCAAACAACCAAGAATCAGACAGAATTCTAGAAAACCCCTGAGAATGTCTGATTCTGACAGGGAAGAGGATGACTGCCTCAACAATTCTCTGGGCTCTACACGCTACTGCTACTTCTTCAGCTAGCGTTCACACGGAGGCTGTAAGAGAGTAGGGCGCATGTACACATGTGCAGACCTTATGCAGGCCGCGTGTACCTCTGTGGGTCTCGACTAAACATAGTCAAGCAAATCAGAGAAAGCTGGTATGGAAAACCAGACTCTCTGCTAGCTGAGACTTTACAGAAACTAAAAAAAAAATCCAGCAAGAAAAACCAGTCTTTTTCTAAAAACTATCCAAAAAATAAAATTCCAGGAACCCTAGAGACTTCCCCAGTATGGTCACCAATTCTGTTGTGAGGGAAATCTCCTTACGGACTAGCAAATAGGGTTATGCTTTGCATGCATATATGACCAATAGAAAATCTACTTTCTACCTTCATCCCCAGACTTAAATCCTACTTCTTTTCAGTAAAACATGACTAGATCAACCTACCTCGTTCTAGGCGTTTGATGTTGATCCCTTGTCACACTTGACCACTTATTCACAGTTCACCTTTCCAACGGTGATCTGCATACAAGACAAGCAACAACTACACATGCATCTTACCTATAGACTAACAGGTTAGAAATTCAAACATGTACTTAACAAATTATGAATAACTCATGAATTGGGATGGGAAAAGCATTTTCTTTATTACTTTGAATGAGTCAACTTACAAAAAGTTGAGACTGGCCACCGCTACGCGAACCTGATCCTGGAATCCTCTTCAACTGTCCTCTAATTTCCTTGCTTTTTCTCTCTTCTGGCATAAGGATGGCTAAAGGTTTGGGACAATGGGAATATGCAAATGGGCATAGTTTCTTTGCTATATTTTTTCTCTTCCAAATGGAACCCCTAGCCCTTCTTTTATAGGTTAGAAGAAGCTAGGTATTTGGACGAACCCTTGGCCATGCATGGCTGGGAGTTTCAGTTAACTCACCCAGAGCTGTGTGTTCCGTCAACAACTTTCATTTTTTTGTTCTTTTGTTGGTCCACGCGGGCTGTTTGAGGTCATCTAGTGTGTACACGCGTGCAGTAATGGAGTAGGGCGCGTGGGCCTTTATAAAAGAGGATTTTTAAAGAGTTGTTCAACAATGCTTTGGCAAAGAAAGGATCTGAGATGGCCTGATGCCAGGTAAGCATGTATGGTGCAATTTAGGGTTATAACATATGCCCCCTAATGTGTGAGGTTAGAAGAGCATCTGATGGCCGAAATACATTACCAATCTTTACTGATGTGCCGAACGATTGAGCCCAAGGATCAGGAATCGGGAGGCGTCGTCTGCAAAATAACAAATGTCTCACCGAGGTGGGCATACCCATGCTCGAGATAAAATAGAATCATGGCTACCAATAAAATACATTGTAGATCCATGTCATATAACTATATAAAGTGTAGCCATGAACAATACACAACGGAGATACATCTCGAAATCAGAAAGATATACATATAGAGTATCCATATTCTAGAAGCTGATACGGCCTGATGGCTGGAGATGAGATCTTCAGAGCTCGAGCAACTACTTCAAAATCTTCAAAACTCGGGTAGGAGTGTAATATGAGTGTACGACTGCACTACCCAGAGGTCTTCGACGACTCGTTGGTCATGGACTTGATGATCAGACTAAAGACTTCACTGATTTCAAACAAGGATTTGATTGGACATTCAGGATGGCCAGGTATGAGGGGAAGAGACAAATTGCAGAGGGGTCAACTCAGGCTTGGTAGAAACTTCCCTTGGACAACAACACAACAAATGATGAAACTTAGGCAACATAGAATTAATCATAATCTTACGAAGCAGGAGGGAACACAAACTCTCCATATGTTTGAAAGAATAACCAAACGGGGGAGGACTCAACTCTTTGTAGCGAGAACAACTTCCTAAGTTCGTACTACATCTCAAAGCTTGACGAACAAACAAACAGATGTGCTTTATCCAAAGGCAACTCATTATGCTGCCGATAAAGAAAATACTTTTCCCTTCCTCTTTTTGGGTTATATTTAATTTTTTTTTTTGTCTTTTTTCAATGATTTTGGAAAAAGAATAAAGGAATGTTACATTACAATGGAGGAACAAGTGTGACAAACATACAAGTTCAAGGCGCAAGGACAAGACTGATGTTTAGAATAATGATACTCGGGAATAATCCTCTGAGGGCTAAGGGTGTTAAGACGCAGAAACAAAGTGCTACAAGGCTGGCGTACAAGGTATGCAAATGCGGTTAACGAAACACACAATGGTAACGTCCTTTGATGTAAGTTTAACGAGCCTAGAGAAGGTAAGCTCGGTGGTTTTTCATATTTAGAGAGTCTGAAAAAACATAAAAGGAGACTCCATTGGGGTACCTTTTTCGAAGTTAGTCTAGTCGGTTTGAAAAAGGGGTAAACTAGCACCGACATGACGTCTATTCAAAACCATTTTAACGAGTGTGACAAGGACAAGATCACTCGGCCATTTTTTCATTTTTAAGGAGTCTAAAAAAAGCTTAACTATGGAATCCGTCGGGAATGTTCTTCTAGACCAGTTTAACAAGTGTGAAATAATAAGGTCACTCGATGATCTTTTCAATTTTAGGGAGTCTGAAAAGAACTTAACTATGGACTCCGTGGGGTTCCTTCTTTGTAAGTTTAGTCCCTCAGGCCTGAAAAATGGATAGAATTATACCTGAGAGTACTCTTCTATAGAGCTGAAGTTCCATAGAGTATACCTTTGCTCGTACAGTTGACCTTCTAGACCGAAAAAGGGGTAAACTACCACCAGATAGACGTGACTTCAAATTTCAGTTTAACGAGTGTGAAACGCCACAAGATCGCTCGACAATCTTTTCATATTTAGAGGGTCTGAAAAGGGCTTAAAAGAAGACGCGTTATTTTTTGGGAGTCCTGAGGGTGAGGTCAAGAGTGAAGAAGAATCATGCAAATGAGGCTCAAACTCGTATTCAGGAAAAACTACAGGGACTCCCGAGCCTACAGTGTTTTTAGGGGCAACATGAATACCATAATGCAACTAGGATCTACCTAGGGCATTCATGTTCCGGTAAGCTCTACCACCAAGTTGCGACACTTCTAAAGCAAAGATTATGGTTTCATGTCACAACTTGATGGGATCGATCCTATGGTAAAGGAAAAAGACACCGATATACAAAAATCAGGGTAGAAACCTAACCTATATGTTCAAGTTAATCGTCGAAATTTTTTTCCACGGACCGTAAAAAAATACTCAAAACTAAAAAAAAAGGTCCCAATACCCGATTAAATCCCTCCTATGCAATTCCTGAATCACACTAAATGGCTTTCGGTATAAAGAAAATGATAAGGGAGGCCAAAAAAGTGACAAAAAGAGGCAAAAAGGTCTATAAATAGAGGTTTGCAGCTCATTATCACCATTGTTGATTTGGAAATTGACTCTGGAGCCAAAATACCCCCTTTGATTAAAGTAGTGATTCCGAGAGCTACAGTGGACGAAACGAACTTCTGTCTAGACCAAGTAAGTACAAACTTCCTTATCTTGCATTTTATGTCTTTATTTATGCATTGGGTTTCATTTTTTAGGGCGGCTTATACCTTTAAAAGGTCGGCCCTAGGTCCACGTGGGTTGTCTCAGAACAGGTTGCGTGTACATTCGGGCAGAGTAAAATCTGCCCGCGTGTACATGTGACTATCGCCAATACAACATGCGTGGGACCCCTTATTGAATGCTAAAGACACAAAAGGCAAGGGTTTAACTCTCCTTAACCTTTTTGTTTTGTAGGATGTATGTCCATTGGAGAGAAAGAGAGCACAAAGAGGTGAATGAGTTGGTCGGGGAACACCCCAATGCTGTGGCTACATTGATGCAGTGTGGGTTACTCAAGTTTTTTCTATGTCCTTTCATGTGGGCACAACCTAGGTTACTGAATGCCTTGGTTGACTACTGGCATCTGGATGCAGAGACATTCATGTTAGAGGGGCAGTCACTAGTGCCCATGGTCGAGGACATTTACTTTTTGACTGACCTCTCTAGGAGAGGGGAACCATTCAGTTTTCGGACCTTTTCTGCGAGGCCGCATAACATAGAGGAATTGATAGGTCTATACTGTGCAGCTGATACAGACCACGTGAGCACGTAGGTGCCTATAAGGAAGATCACTAACCTATCGCTACAGGTGATAGTATTGCTTATTGGGTGAATTACTAGTTCTGTGGCTCTACATCAGGCATCCCGTGCACATATGAACTGTGTAGTCCAGTGCTTAAATGCACAAGTTTTTGATTGGAGTACCACCTTGCTTGAGTGCATGAAGAGGCAGTTGACAGATTGCCGTTTGCGGACACATAGGAATTTCAGGTTCGGGACCATTATGTGTTCGTTCCTTTTTTTGAGAGAGTTCCTAGTTTTAGTCCTTGAGTAGTGGTACGAGGACACCAGGCCTCTCTTCCTACTGTGTGTAGATGGGAAGTACTACTGCCGTGACAAGGTTGTGGAAGGACCAATGATTCCTGTTGGAGCCGCCTTTGTTTTTTAGCCCCTTTTTTTTTTTTTAAATTTTATATCTTAACGCTTGAAATCGAAAGTTGGTTTTGGTATTTTTCTTTATTTTCCCCAAAATCTCATAAGTCTCATCGCACAAGTAGCGACGGTTATCATACTCTTAAGGTAATATTTATTTCTTTTATCGTTTAAACGAATGTCTCATTTTTTACCTCGAGATGTCGCATGTCAGAAGTTATAGATCACATAGTTTACAAGTCCTGAGGGGCGAAATGGCGAGATAGTTTTAAAAAGTTTACCGAAATCACTACCGAGAGTAAAGATACTCTAAACCACTGTTAAGCATCATCGGGATTTCGTGTCTCGGTGTTGGCTAGCCCCAAAAGTCTTATCGTCATAACCCCGATAGCCGAAACCACGAGATTCTTGTTTTAGTAACCTAGGTTAATGTTAAAGGTAAAAAGATTAACCGCATTTAGGCTTTGGTGGGAATTCAAAACTCGACATACGAGCCTCCCGAAGCTATACCTTCGAGGCCCCGAGTCGCGATATAAATGAAAGCATAGTTAATTAAAAACTAAATCCGGTTTTATCTTCCATTTTAATTAGATCATATCATCGCGATATCGTGATTTCGCAACTCGACATACGAGCCTCCCGGAAGCTATACGTTAGAAACCCTGAGTCGCGAAGTCACGATATCAATAAAAATGTAATTAATTAAACACTTAATCCTGGTTATGTTTTTTATTAACCAGAACTAATTATCGCAATCTCGGATTTTAGAGGTTCAAAGGGTTAAAGCGAAAGCTCCCGATGAGGCGAATGTCGAAAGATTAATTAACATTTAAAAAAGGCTTGATTAATTAAGCTAAGCTAGCATTCCCAGTGTTTTAATACGAAAATTAATATACACAGTCTCCGAGGATATTTTAAACTTTCCTTGCGCCAACTTGCATTACGAACTGTCAAAATCTATGACATTAATTGGAAATGAGGCGAATCGACAAGTAAAGATTTGGTTTTTATTGCTAAATTTATATTTAAGAACGATTTGACTGTTCTGTTCCTAAGGATGACCTAGTTTTAAATGGTCAAAGGCATGGATCTTTTATTTGTTGTCACAAATTTCATTTTTATTCTACGCAGAGCAAACCTTTCTCGAGCGAGCTAATTTCTGTATGTATACATATTGTTATCGCAGGAGAGCTAAAGTAGAATCCCCTGCCATGGCCCCGTGAAAAGCGTTTAAAGTCACTGTTGAGGTTTCAGGACAAGGTTCAGACAACGTTTCTGATACTTCACCTCGAAGTGTCAACTCTGTTAAGAACTGGTCGTATATTTTCGAGGTTTTACAGTCCGAATTGGTAGATGTTTCGGATGATTCCAGTGACAATGAAAAAGATGACCTGATCACCAAATATAAGATCGTCGTCCAGGCTCAAATGCATAAAGTAGCAGCTAGGCCACGTCTTCTCCCTTACTATGATATGGTCTGGTGGGCATTAGACCATGTAGATATACCAACCAGAACCATCGTTAATGAGTAGAGGGTCACCATTGGAACTTTCATACCCGAACAATTGCAGGCTATGTACAAGTTGCCAACCATGTCAGACCTTACATACAATGCCGAATTCTTGGAGAATTTTAAACAAAAGGAATGTGTGCAATACGACAAGAGTATGTACGGTTTAATCAAAGATTGGGTTTCACACCCTGCGAAGTTCAGGGCGGACAGTAATGGTATATATTCAATATCTTCTCTGGAACCAAAATTCAAATATGTGGCTATGATGACTTGGATATTATATGGGAGAGAGGACACCACACATTTTTTTCTTCAGTGGGTGCCTCTAATTCATTCGGTCGCCAAAGGATATTCCTTCGACTGGGCTAAACTACTATCCGATAGTTTGACCAGTCGCGTTACAGAGTATCAAGCGCAGAAGGAGAGTGGAAAGATTGCTTCATTCTTTATGTCCGCGTATATCATGGACGTCGTGTGTTTTATGACGCCTTTTCCCTTAACGAGTTGGAGCTGGACTCCATCGGAGGCTGAACCCATCCACGTCTACCATTCAAAGCTGTGGGAAGACAATGCTTCAGATTTTGTGTATGAAATCTTTAACTGGGTAATGGTACCGTTGCATGTCACTATCTTCGGCCACCCACCACCCAGGATCTCAGACAGTATTGTGGTAAATCTGAGCAGTATAGCCGATTGGTACGTGGAAGATGAATTTTCATATCTCAGGGTTTTCGGCGCTTCTGTTCCTCTGAATGCCTTACCACTATTCATACCCGATAGGCTGGCTTGTTGTGAGATTTCCAGGCAAACTGTAATCAATGGCGTAAGCAAGGAACTTAAGGGATATTCTAAGAAGGTATGGCCACCTTTTCCTATTCATTTAAATTCCTATTCTTTGTTAGATTTCGGGCATGCTGAAGCTGAGGCAACAGCCCTGGAAGACCTTAAATTGGTTCATGTCGAATTCAAGAAACACGATCCACATAGGGTCGTAAGTAACCACTTAGCCATTTGCCGGCTTAAAAGGTTTGAGCACGAAAATTTGCCCCCGGATGACATTTTTTGAGGCACGAGATCTTATGCTGAGGTTTTGGTTCGGATACAAGCCCTGGCACCTAAAGAAAGGACCGATGTTTTAAAATTCCAAGAACATTGGCGGAGTTGTCTTCCCCCAGTATTGCGGGGTGAGAATCCAATAACAGTAGAGGTGCAGCAAAAAGAAGGCGAAGGCTCAAAAGATTCAGCATCTAGACAAGAAGAACACCAGGACAGGGAAGAGCAAACTAGGATCCCGAAACCAGAAATGAAAACTCTCGATCCACCGAAAAAGAAGACTCCAGTTGCAACTGCAGGCCAATTAGCTAAGCAAATCGGAGATCCCATCGCCTCCATTACTCCCTTACATTCAAATCAAGGGAACATAGACGCAGGGTAGATTTTCAATGAAGAATTGAGACCTGTAAGGATGGAAGAGCTCCCTCCAAATGATTTCTTTTTTGATAAAAAGAGAAAAGCTGTGGTAAAAAGAGAATTCTATCAAAAAGCAGGATCAACGACCAAGAAATTTAAGGTGTTGACCGACAAGAAATATATGAAGAAAGAAGAGTTTGCGATAGAAATAGTCGGAACATTAGGGCTGTTTTCTAAGACAAACCAATTTTCAGTCGGGGTTTTGAAAAATCATAAGCGAAAAAATTGCCTCATCAAAACCTTAGAAGCCAAATTAGCCACAACAGAAGAAGCTGCCAAGGACCAGGCGAACACAAGAATAAAACAAGAAAGAGTGGCTGATAAAAAGGAAATTGAGTTGCTCAAAGCTAAGCTCGAGCAAGCAGAGCTGGTAGCTCAGACCAGTCAAATATAGGTAGGCCAGCAAAGAGACTTGATAGGGAAGCTACAGGTCAGATTAGAGTTCGTCGAAAGCCAAGTTATAAACATTGGGATATTCCAGTCCCAGGCTATGGAGATTCGAAGTAGAGTTTTTGCAGCCCAACGAAGTTTACTTGCCAAGGTAGAGACGATTCGGGACAACTGCTTGCTTGTTGATCGAGTATTGGAAAACTTATCTGTCATAGAGAGAGAAGCTGGAGCAGCTCGGGTCGCATTTCAAGAGGCTGTAATAGCTACAACAAACATGGAATCGACAAATAGTTCTGAGTTTTCCATTCCGGAACAGACCCAAGGTAATATTTTGTTGAAAGAATGGGAACACAGTATATTAGAAGGCAAATTGCAAGCCAAGAAGGTAAGGAAATCCTGTGAAGAGGCTTTCGGTTCTATAGATGGAAATCTGTTAGGCACTGATAGCGAGAGAAATGCTGAGACACTGAGCCAAATGAATATGGCGAAACTCTCACTTGATATAAATGAGTAAGAAGAAAGAGATTCGACTGAAGTCTCACAAGTAACTCAGGCAGACATAGTTCAAATAGATAAATGGATTATTAAACCAAGTGTGCGATTGTCCACCATCGACACCCTAGACCAACAGATGGAAGAAAGGTTGCCACAATTAGTCAGAGATTGTTATATTTGTGAGGCCAATTTTTAAGCGGAACCTTCTAGGTTGATATCTCAGCTGGTGGAGAAATGTGTCACTTGTACTGAGCATGCGAAGGGGTAGGCTTCTGGTACTAAATAAAGACAGAGATAAAGAAATGAAATGATTGATCTCGTTCTTGTTGTAACTGAAAATCCTGGAACAATTGAGATTCCATCATATGTAAATCTGTATAAATATACAATAGAAGGAAGGAACAAGGGCTGGACCTTTTTGGGTTGATTGTAATAGAGATTTTCCCCCTCAATAGTTAATACAAAGCAAATCCGAAGATTCTCGATTCTGTCATGACTATGTTATGAGTTTGTTTCGTTGTATTTCATATTTAATTTCATTTCATATATGTATCTGATGAATGTTTTGCTATAACTTAGTACAACCTCTACTATAGTGAATTAATTTTAAGTTTTCTATATTATTTACCATTTTTCCTCTGTACCGACTATCAACAGGTATAATACCAATAAACACTTTAGATATATATATATATTTTATGCTTCATCAGGTTATTTCTTTATCTTTTTCTTCTTCTGTTTATGAGTGAGATTCTCCCTTGATAGGAGCCTTACATGATAGACAACTTAATGTTTTTCTTACACCTCATACACACTTATTAAAATATAACTCAGTTACGGGAAAGGGCCTTTGGTTTGCACCATGTTTTCACTATCGGAGCTATAAACTCTCCTTTATACGGCCGAAATCGAGACAACATCTAAAAATTTCTTTGAGATTTTCTTATCATTTTATTCCTATATGACTGTCCCTGTGACAAGACAACCTAATATTGAACCCAGACTATCAAATCAAACACATATTGCCTTGAATATTTTTGATACTATTCTTAAAACAACCACTACCCAGGTAGAACTTGAACGTTCGTGGGCAGCGATTGAAAGGGATGTGAACATCCAGGAACAGTTGGAAGCTAGACAACAACCTAGAAATCAGCCCTAGCTTCCCTTGCCGAAGGTTGACATTTCTTCCTTCTCTACCCCTTACTCACTTTTGGATGCCTAGACACTGTACTTCTAAGCCCTAAGTACAGACTCTGGAACAACAATTCCTTCGATAATGAATTTTTTGCATGGCTATCACGACAGATCCCGGTTATAGAGGACTACCCCAATGCCGGGATTGATTTTTTGAGAGACTCGGAGATACCAGTACCTCCTGGTGAGGTGCGAGGGGAGATGGGTAAGTCTCCACCTTTGTAGTTTTTTTTTTGTTGTATATGTAATTTTTATGTTTTTTTGTTATATATATCATTTTTTTGTTATGCCAGAGCATTTGACGGATATGTGTTCATTGTGTGCAGACGTGGGACCAGTGCGACGTACTGACTATGCAAGGAACATGCGTCGTCCTCAGCCAGGGGCCACACCTGCCACCGCCGGGGGACCAACAGTAGCAGGAGATCTTCCAGCCGGGGAGGATGAGAGGGTATTGAGACGGGTTGAGCATAACTTCATTGTGCTCACTCACACGGTCCCAATGGCAGAGATTGAGGACCTGCCACCATCTATGCAGCCTCATGTAGTGGGGGCACCATGGACGTGGGTCCGGTTGTTTCGGCGTTTAGCCATGCTGTGGACCAGTATAACAAGGCCCACAGGCCCTGAATTTAGCTAGACATTTTGACGTGTCACGAGCACTACTTGTATATATTTTTTGAGGGCATAAGCCCTGTGACTTGTTATCGGTCCTATTTTTTGAGACGCTTGCGTTCGTCTATGTACTCTAGTTACTTTATGATATTATATATGGTTTTTTGGTCTTTTGTGTCTTATGGATCATGTGTGCAAAAATGTATTTACATGCTTATGTCAATGTTCTTTCATATGTGTGCAAGATGCCAATCTAAAATTTGATTAGCTAGAGTATCTGTAACTTGATTTAACCTCCTAGGAACATGAAAATATGTAATATAATCCAAGTTTCATTCTAAGAGACGTACCCTAAGGGATCATCGGTGTAAAGTTGGATCATGAACCCGATACACTCTGTTTAACTGAGACACAACTAGTTGAGCATCGAGATAGACCCGGAGATGAGAGATACCCAATGACAAAGCGATAAGAAGTAACTCAATAACTGCGCTATACTTGGCAACATTATTTGTGGTGTCACCTAAACATATCGCTCCGGAAGATAATAATTGGCCTTGAGGTGTAAAGATTACCCAAGCTGTGGAGGCAAGCCTCCAAGTGTGTCGACTAGCCCCGTTTGCATAACCAATGAACACTTCGGAATCACTTGACATATGCCATAGTGACGAAAGATGATATCAACGACACGTCCATAACACTAAAAGAAACTAAAAAGTAATAGTACAAACACTATACATATGTTACAAAAAGTTTACCCACAGTGACCTGCTTATGAGTAATACTTCTTGAGGTAGAGCCCGTTTCTTAGCTCCGCCAAAGCATTCCCTTCAAAATCAACCAAACAATAAGCACCCTTTTTTAAAACCTCTTTTATGATGAAAGGTTCGTACCACATGGGTTTGAATTTTCCTGCCCCCAGGTGGTCCTTATCTTGGTCGTAGACCAGGACAAGGTTGCCTTCAGAAAAAATCCGAGGATGAACGGACCTATCATATTGACACTTGACCTTATGTTTGTGAGCCTCGTTGGCTAGGGCCACATCACGACGCTGCTCATTGAGCTACTCAAGGTATACTAACCGTTCTTCAAGTGGAGAAGTGTTTGGCAATAATTGTACTGCCAACTTTAGAGACCGGATCTAACATTCGATGGGAAAGACTACCTCCAGCCTGTAAACGAGTTGAAAAGGTGAGAATCTGGTTGCATTGTTAACAGATGTTCGGTAGGCCCATAATGCCAAGTATAACATCAAATGCCAATTTGACTTGGCTGAGTTGATAGTTCGTTGTAGAATGGTCTTAAGAGTTTTTTTTATAGCTTCCACCTGCCCATTTGCTTCGAGGTAGGAGGGTGATGAATATTCTTTCCGTAACCCAAGCTTTGATGTTAACTTGGTCATCATTTGGTTATGAAAGTGACTGCCATGGTCAGTGACAATCTCCCTCGAGATGCCGAACCTTGCTATTATCTGATTGAATAAAAAGAGAGCTGCAGTCTCTTCATCATCTTAAAACGTTGGCATAGCTTTGACCCACTTTGTGAAGTAGTATACAACTACGATGATATAGCGGTGCCCCCTTGCTGAAGGAGGGTTGCAAGTAGTGTAATCAATCCCCCACTTGGTGAAGGGACCAACAGTGATGACAGGAAACATGGGAGCGGGATGTGCCCTCATCTTCCGAGAGAAGATTTGGCACGAATGGCACTTCTTGACCGATTCGATACAATCTTTGATAAGTGTCGGCCAGAAGTAACCTGCTCGTAGAATATTTTGGGCTGTTGCCAACCTAGACAAATGACCGCCACAAGCTCCGGTATGGCAATCGTTAAGCACGATAACTGCTTCCTCATGAGTGAGACATCGACGTAGGATGCAATATGCACCTCTCCGATACAACGTTTCATCGATTATGAGATAATTCTTAGCCTGATGGCGTATGCGTCGACGCTCATTGCGAGAAGCAATGGTGGGTCACTTCAAAGTCTTAAGATAGATAAGTATATCTCCATACCAGGGATATGAAGATGTGATTAAAAACATATCTCACTGGATAGGTGATTCTTTAGGCACAACGTCACCTGACTCAACCGGAAGTTCCGAAATAAGTTCTGCGAAGACCAGTGACTTTTTGGACTTTGCTGAAACGAAGTCTAAGTCAAATTCTTAGAGGATGACTATCCATCTACTGATTTTTCTGCCTATTACCTATCGTGTCAACATGTACTGGAATGGATTCATGACAGTAATAACGGTGGTCTTGCGAAACAGAACATAATGACGGAACCATTGAACAGCATGAACTGCTGCCAATGCAAGTTTTTCGATGTGAGAATAATTAGGTTCCGGTCCTACGATGTCTTGGCTTAGGTAATAGATCATGTATTCTGCGAACAAGTCATCTTCCTGAACTAAAACCATGCCAATGGTTGAATCTGCTGCAGCCAGATATGATAAGAAATCTTTGTTATAGTTAGATGGCCGGAGCAGAGGTGTAGTTGTGAGGGCATGTTTCAATGCGTCAAAAGAGCGTTGAGCCGCATTGTCCCAGTAAAAGGGAACATCTTTCTTCAGTAAGTGCATAAATCCCTTCGTGATTTCGACATAGTTGGCGATGAAGCGTCGTAAAAATTTCGCCTTGCCTTGTAGACTTTGAAGTTGAAGGATTGTCCCTGGGGGGGGCAGCTGAATTATTTCCTCAACCTTTAGAGGATCAACCATGATCCCTGTTGTTGATACTATGAAACCTAAAAATTGTCCTGATGTTATGCAGAAGCTGCATTTGTTCGGATTCAAGTGAATTCGAAAGTAGTGACAACATTCGAATATAAGTTGGAGGTGTGTGGGATGATCCGTTCTCTTGCGAGATCGTGATGCTAAATCATCTAGATAAGCCTCGACAAAATGCTTGAGGTCATGAAAAGCAAAAGACATGGCCTGCTGAAAGGTGGCTCCAACATTTTTTAGACCAAAAGGCATTTTGCGCTATGAAAATGTACCCCACGGGCAAATTAATGCCATTTTGGGTTGGTATTCAGGTTTGATTTGAATTTGGTTATATCCCGAAAAATCGTCCATGAAAGAAAAGGCTTCGCAACCTGCACATTCATTAGTGATCTGGTTGATGAATGGTGTGGGAAAATTATCTTTGGGACATGCCTTATTCAAATCACGGAAGTCGGTACATACACAAATTGTGCCTTGTTTTTTATTGACCGGCACAGGGTTTGACACCCATTGGGTCAAATGGATAGGATATATAAACCCGACTTTTAGCAATTTCTCAACCTCAACCTTAATGGCTGATGTTTTCTTAGGATTAACTGGATGAAGCTTCTGCCGAACCAGCTTGGCATCATGATACATTGTGATTTCATGTTCAACTATTCTTAGATCGATGCCTGGCATTTCCTCGTAAGACCAGAAAAAAACGTCACAGAATTCTTTCAAAAGATCTGTGTATATTTGAATCTCTTGGGGGAAACAATCCTCTCCGATGAATACATTCTCCACGATGCGAGGGTTTCGGGAGATATTGATCGGTAAGGTTTCATCGATAGTTTCCATATTACCCTCAACATAAATATCGTGTGTAGGTAAGGGATTAATAGTAAAAGACCTCTCTCCTGTCATGGTCATGGTGAATTCTCCTGCTTCAATTCGGCTTAACTCTGGGAGGAAGTATGATCTGTGATGAAAATCTTCCCAGGGTTTATCTGGACTAGTCATTGCTTCAATTATTGCTTCATCAGAGAGAAATACTAAGTCCAATGAATCGGTGTGAGCGAGAGAACCCTGAGCCCAAACAGGCTCTAGAAGTGGATCTAACTCTTGTGCATGAGCTGGATCAGTGTGGGCTGAAGTTTGTTGGACTAAAGAGTATGCTACTTCAGTTGCGGATAAGGGCATGGAAATGCCCGGGTGTCCTATCCCATCCATTGTGGCCGATAGGGAAGGAAGTGTCCACGGATTGTTGAAGTAAGTCATGCGGAACGAGGAAACTTGAAAAATCTCAACCTTATGGTGATTGGATATAAACTTGATATCACCTTGAGGGGGCGGGTAATCGAAGGTACCCATCAAAGATGGGCACAAACCAACCCCTATGTTGACGACACCTGGTTGAGGATTATCAATCATTGGGACCATGGATGTCCCCAAAGCAAGGTCAGGTCTGGAGAAGGACAATTGATCGATGGTCATTATCCGGCCCTCGTGTGGAAACAACAAGACCCGAAAAACTATAGAAACCACAACTTGCATAGCATAAGTCCAACTCCTTCCTAACAAGAGGTTATAGTCGAGGGGAGCATCGACTACCTCTACTTCGACACACACGGTCTTTCCTCCTAACTGCATGGGAAAACAAGGAACGATACCATGTGGTCGAAATGAACGATCGTCGAAAGCGGTGAGGAGAGTAGGTGACAGAGACCAAATGGGCTGGCCAATGACCTTCCAACATGTCGACGACATAACGCATGTCCAGGTGCCCTAATCAACCACCGTGCGAAAGATATTTTGAGTAAAATTTTTCATGGGATAAGCCACTACTATCTGAAACGCTATGTGGTAAGGTAGACGAGGTTTTAAGTTGGTTGTATCCAGTATGATTGTACCTGAATTACAAGTATCGGTAGATCCTAAAGTGGTAAGGGCAGCTTTGGAGGACCTCCAAAGCGGACATTGCACAAGGGGTTTGTAATAAATCCTCCACCACAGAGTAGTTCTGGGCGGCCCTTGCCTTTGGGTTATGAGAATCTTTTTTAAATGCACCTTTGGGAATGCGTGTCATTGTTTCTCTCAACGTATTCTCAATGTGTAGAGGAAGAGATGGGAGGTCAGCTTCTTTACCCTTCTCAGAAATGCTTGGTTTACTATAGTCGTGCGCTCTAGTCGATATAAAAACATCACCCCTAGCCATATATACGTTCGTGGATGTGGGGTTGTTTGGAGGTGAACAGGGTTCCTGGATGCCCCCTTCTGTGCTTGCAGAGGCTTGAGTTAGATTTTTCTCATGTTGAAATGGATTGGTCAACATCGCCTGTTGTTGTTGCATGACAAATTTTTGAGCCTTTGCAAGTCGAGGACATAGATGGGTCGGGTGGTCTTCTGCACATAAGTTGCATGGATACCTCACCTTCTGTTTTTTAGTGTTGTCCCTGCCAGCATTATCGATAGGTTTTTTATCTCCCTTACCCTTCTTTCGTTGTTTTTTCTTTCCTTCAAGCTACTGGGTGGCCTTTGGGTTAGTCGATTGCACTGTGTGTACTTCTGACGTTTTGGTAGGGGGAGCAACCAAAGTAGTGGTTTGGCTGGCCGTTGTGTGTTGTATAGATAACTGTTGCAACTGCTTCATCAATTGCTCAACGGGCTTTGTTTCTGTTGAACCAACAATACCATCGGCATGTGGTCTGGCTCTCTGTCTAGTTTTATCCATTATTGAGTGTGGCGCATCTGGCAAGATGTTGTATAATAAACCAGACTGAGAATATATGAGCTCAAATTGTTGAGCTCTGATGATGGCGTCTTCTTCAGAGAATACACCCGACGTTGTGACGTCTTTGGATAACTGTGGGACCAAAGACTTAAGGAACCACTCAAGTAGGAATGCTGGTGGGACTAGCACCTTAATTAGATTCTTCCGGCATCTCCATTCTCGGATGTGATCAGAGATATGGTCCGCTGTCGTCTGTTCGAAATTTGCTAGCAGCTATGTGCCAGCGTTATATCTCACAGGTAACTAGAAATGGTTTAGGAAAGCCATTGCCAGCTCGCAGAAAGAAGAGTATCTTGAGCGATCGAGCTCAATGTACCATTTCGTGGCACTCCCAATGAGAACGTTGAAACAATTGCAACTGTACGGAGTCATCTTTCAATGAGTTAGATGAGCACCAAAGATGGAAGGTAGTCACATGATCTCATGGATCTTCATTAGGCTTGGCTTCGAACTTTGGAATGCCCGAAAGCAACTTCGTCGGCATAGGAGGCCAAGGCGGATCGTGACAAATGGGGTCATTCAACAACCTTGTCAAATCAGGCAAGTGCAAAGTCGCCAGGAAGGGTAGTTTGGGTTGTTGGTGATAACCTAGGAAAAAGGGGCCTGGATTTTGGTAGAAACCATGGCCCTGGCCAGCGTATTGATTTTTCATATATGGAGACATCATCGACTGATTTCCAAAATAGGACATAGATGGTTGGGCATGCATTATATTCAAAGGACTCTGGGAGGGGTTGCCCCATGTTGATCCCATGGGGATGGGCATAGTAGTTTGTCTAGGGTTCCATTGATTGTGGAAAGAATTACCCCAGATCGACACTCCGGATGAGAGAATGGATCCCTGCCCAGAATTCCGAGGTCTTGATGCGGAAGAAGTTCCTAGGTTTGCCCCCTGTGCAGGAATAATACCCTGTATAAGAATAGATTGTCCAAAACTGAGATTGCCCCCAGTCGGGAAGGTGGCTGATGAGAAGGCGTTATTACCAAACGTTCCGGCCAAAGAAAACGATGTCGAACCTACCTTAATTTTATGCGAAGGTGGTCCTTGACTCCTGCTCCAAATAAACTATGTTAAGTAGGTTTCCTGGCGGTCTGCTGATGCGAGTCACCGAGTGAAGGGGACGAAGGAGGGATATGACCTCCTCCATAAGGGAAAGAGTTAAAAGGAACATGAGTGCCCCCAATGTGACCTTGTATAGGAGCGCTAGAGCTCCTTGCCCCCAGACTTGAAGTCTCTAAAGTGGAGTAGGGAAGTACAAGACTTGTACTCGAACTAGGCATCCCATATGAGAACGGAGGGCCTGTTGCACTTGGTGTGAAAGGGGTTGTGGCCGTCGCCAAAGATGAGATCAGACCACTGTGCAATGTAGAAGCTATTGAGACCATGGTGGTGACAACCGTAGTGGTAATTGAAGAATTCCCATAAGGAGTAACAACATTTGTTTCCATTGCTCTGTGCAACACTGTCCGACGCTCGTAAAATTGAATTGGTACGATGAAAGGTGCCAAGAAATTAGTGGTTGGGGTTTCAATCGGGCCAAGAGCGGTTGCTTCAAGGTCCAAAATGGTCGATTCCTTCAGATGTTGGTTGGGCACAATTGCTTGTAACCCGGTCGCTTCAAAAGACCTTTGTTGGTCTAGCTTCCACCTTAATGATGGCAGGGGTGGCTCCAGTGTAACCGGTGGCAGGCCAAGAAGCCTTCGTGGCCAGTGGAGCTTGTGATCCTCCACTGTGTGAGAAGATCAAAGACACACTAGGGTAGTCTAAACATTCAAAAGTAACACACACTAAAAAAATCTCTAGAAGATAAGATAGACAAACACTAAATTAATTGGAAGAACAGTTACAACAACCAAGACTAGAGAAACTTACCGGTGCAAGTGCAACTCGAACATGGAAGCACCCTCCATGTATAATCTGCAAAGTGTGGCCTGATGTCTATCCTAGGTACTATGGTATACCCTCGCAGTCACCTGTGTATGTCCCTAAAAGAGATAGACAACTAGGTTGCCAGCGTGCGAATAGTCACCAGGCGGGTACAGTCGAAAGTCAGGTAGACCACAATGAGCAGGGTATCGAGCCTGAAACCTGTCAAGGGTATTGAAAGCAAGTGGTCCGGAAGACAACTGAGGACCTTGAATGGATTCAAGACCCATGAATCCCCGTGACAAATGCAATCGACGGAATCCCAAAACAAGCCCTCTATAGGTGTTCTCCACTACGATTGGTCCAGCTTTGGAGGGGTTATCTTCGCTACCTTTCCGCACGCGACCTCATGTTTATCCCCTGTGTTAGAGGGGGGTCCTGGATAACTTTCACGATACTGGA
>JASDQU010880604.1:47261-58087 GCA_032191745.1 Picea mariana
TATGGGTCTTCCACTAGTCTTGTGGTTAGAGGACTTTTTCAAAGTAATAGGGAATGCTCTCGGCTCATATTTTTAAGCATATTACTCTTTATGGGACACATGGTACTTTGGTATGGAATGAATTATTGCAGCCTTAGAGACAAGTAAAGCATTATCATGGGAAATGGTTTTTGAGAGAGCTGTAGACCTATACCAATGAACCCTAAAATACGAAGGTATACCCTTCAAGTGTGAGTGGATCCATAGATATGGGAACTTAGTTGTGGACTATACCTACCCATCTATGAGGAAGGTATGGGCTCAAAGAAAGCAATCAAAAGTATTGGGAGTGGAACTGATTGAAATCCCTCAAAACCCAATATGGAAAGAGGATATCGGTTACAAGAGTTACATTGAACATCTTTTGGACAACCCATCATAATTAGAGGATTATTCTTCAAACAGAGGCCATCACAAGTATAATATCTTGGATGTTATCATTGACAACAAATAATTCATTCTTCTCGTGGGTAAGTCATCACTATTACCTTCTCCAAATAAAATAAAATCCTTTGTAAATTTGATTTTTGGAACATGGGGGTTAGAGGTAGAATCTAAAGGATTGGATTCAACCAGTGAATTTTTTCATAGTATTTTAGACATTAAAAATCATGTCCCCCTACCCTCATTCTTATACCTATGATTTAAATGCTCCTGGAAAATGAAAATGTCAAGGTAGGGACTTCTGCAATTCCAAGGATGGAAACAAAGGCTTGGGTGGCTTTAGAAGATTCCACTCCTCGGGAATCCTAAAAATATAACCTTAGACCCAAGAGTAAATGCACCCTTGACTTCCCTAGGAAAGTGGTAGGGGAATTAGGATTCCTTGATAATAAAGGCCAAAAACCTAACTAGAGAGGGAGGAAGTCATACATGTCCACGATGCAAAAACAAGAATCTTCAGAAATTGGATGCAAAAAAAGGTTATCATTGATAGGGGATCTTAGAAAAAATTCCCCTTGCGAGGGACTTAAATGATATCCCTAACCCTAAGTTATCAAGGGATAGTCAATCCATCAAATAAACTGGCCATTCAAAGGCTAATAAAGGCCTTAAAACCCTTTATTATCCCACTTCATGAAATTATGACTAATGAGGAGAAAATTACTCATGAACTCTCAAAATTTATGATTGGGTGGGATTTTAGTTCTATAGATGTTATTGGGAGATATGAATGAAACATAACCTATTGGCATATATTTTATTATATCCTTACTAACTCCTAGGCTTTTCCTATAGGTCTAGGGGTATTATTGGATAATCATTTTGGAAATAATATACATAAAAATACTAAGTATAAAAGAAGTGCGCAAAAGAAGAAGGAAGATTCAAGAGTGTGTAGTTGAGGCACAACCATGAGTATAGTGTGCAGACAAAAGAATAAGATAGAAGAATAAAATGGAGGGAGAAGAAAAAGTAATAAAGAAGAGAATAAAGCAGGAGAAGAAAGTGGGCGAAAAGGAAGGATGACAACTCGACATGCTAAATATAGAAGGATGCGCAAAAGAAGGAAGAACAACAGTCATAGTGTAAAAGAAAAATGCAGATGAAAAAGTAGGTGAAAGCAACCCAAACAACAAGTTAACTTTAGTTATCATGTATTGTAATGGGGTTTTGGAATGAACAAAGTAGGGTTTTAAGCCCTATAATTTATGTAAAAATATTAATGGGTTGGGAGATTTGGGGTTCTGGAATGTTCTTCTCTGTTAAAGAAGAAGAGTCATAGGATAGGTCGAGAAGGGAAGAATCTATGTCCGAATGCTAAGGATATGATGCAGAGAGAGAGAAAGGCTTGCACTGCAGAACGATTAGGCTAGGAGAAAGGAAAGATAACCATGATATATCTTTGTAAGCACAGTGTGCAAGTCTGAAGCCATTACCAAACGCATAATAAAGAAGCCATCCATTGTGGATATAGCCTAGAGTTGGGTGAACCATGTTAACTCCTTTGTTGAATGTCTTTTGTGTGATTGCTCATGGATTATGTATGGATGCATACTAGATTAGATTTGTCTTATGTATAATCATTTCAAAATTGTTATGACTGTTGTAGTAATGAGTTTATGTTGTAATCTAGAATATAATGGTAATATGAATCTGAACTCACTAAGTAGCTAATGAAGAACAAAGATAGAACAATGCACATAAATCAATAAGTAAGAATGAATAGAATAATCACCTCCCATTCCCTTACTATTGTAGAAACCTGGTTTCTGCAATCCCAATAGATACCTCAGGTGAGACTTCATCTGCATGCAAGTGATGTTGAAAGGGCCGATGTATGAAGGGTTTTACTGGTAAAATATAATTAGAACCTAGGGTCTTACAACCGCACATAGTGCCAACAAATGGTTATGTTGTCGGGACCCAGAATTTGTGATCGAGGGAATGTTTTGGAGGTTGACTAAGAAAGAGATCTTAGAATGGTTGGAAAGGAAGGAACATGAGTTTTCTCAAAAAGAGAACATAAACCCTCATATGAGTAACAAACAATGGATGCAAAAGTATGTGTACACAAAACTGCATGAAATTTTCTTTGGCAAATTTCCAATCATCTTCACAGAGTGGTTAGAAATATTAGTGGAGAATACTGGAAGGTACTGAACTGCAACATCGAGGAATTGGACTTCTGAGTTGGTAAGAGAACTGAATCCTGTAATTAATCCAACTACTCATGCAGTTGATTTATGTTTCGATAGTATATTAGGAGGTTATATTATAGAATTTGTAGTATATTGTACCTAGTCATACAGTATTGCAAAAGGGACTTCTTCAAAGGTCCGTGTGAAAGGTCTGAGTCGGAATACATTACAAAACTGAAGGATTTTAAATAGGTACTAACTGAGTCGTTATGGGATTTCGATCAAAGGTTCAAGGACCTAACAAGTAGACTGAATTTCCAGATTCTTGATCAACAACATCAAGAATGGTTTATTGTAGGACTTCTACCACACATTTGCAGGTCGTTGATTTAACATAAGGTTGTGTCGCAGCCCAAGGCACTGGAAATTGCAATGAAATTGGAATCTTCTCCTGTAGGAGACTATGGATGGATGAAACAAGTTCAGATGCAGTTGGTTTCTTTGATGATTCAACTAGAAGAACTGACAAAAGGGAAGGAGAAATGAGAACAAGTATGGGGTACCAAGTGTAGGAATGAAGGCCATCACAAGGATGAATTCCCAACATTCGTGTAGTATTTGGAGACTAAAGAACCAAATCCATTACCAGGAGGGTGGTATTGTGAGATATGTAAGAAATGGAGAGATCCTCCAACTGAGTGTCCATTACTACTGAAGTATCAAAGTACACCAAGGAACTTGTTTTGCAATTTTTTCAAGTCAGTCAGACATGAAGAAAAGGACTTTCGTGCATTCAATTTGATGAGGGAGTGCATTACAAATATGTATAAGATTTAGGAGGAGAATGTTGCAACATAAGGGGGTGGTCCGCAGTATAATAATCAAAGAGGATTTAATCCATGAAACAACGAAAATTTTGGTAGAGGTCGAGGTAGAGGAAACTTTGGTAGGGGAGGAAGAGGACCGATTATATGTTACAATTGTAATCAATGAGGACATTTAGCCAGTGACTGTCCGAATATGTGTACAATGTGGACATACTATAGAGCACTGGACCATGCGACAAAAGATTTTCCTCAACTAATTTTGAAATGGCAGGCTAAAGGGAACCAGAACTAGAATCAAAATTAGAATGTGTAGAAAATATTTGCCGAAAAATGTAACGAAGGACCTAGAATAGCAATTGTTACACACAGAGGAGATAGAACATGAGTTGATATGACGAATGAAGGAAAGCAGACTGAGCAATGGGTAAGGAAGTCTGTAATACCTATGCCAACCTTTTATCCTCAGCAAGAAAAGGAGACATATCAAAGGGAAATAAAAGAGGTATTTGGACAAGATTGGGGAGCATCAACATCATCTGTGCCTCATGTATGAGATCGCACTGTTCCAGAGAAACCAACTGGGAAGATAAGCATTATAAGAGAATTCTTGAGAAGTTGTGTAGAGATAATGAAAGATGAAAATGTGTTGAATACATTATATGACATGATTGATCACTGTACACAAGGAAGAGAAACTCCCATCGCACAAAGGGTGGTAAATAAAGTACTGCACAGGAAGAGAACCAACATAGAGTTGAAATTCAATGCGCAAATTGGAGAATACGATGTGGATAATATTATCTTAGACTCGGGGTCTGATGTGAATTTTTTACCATAGAAGACTTGGGAGATGATGGGAAATCCTAAGTTAGTATGGTCTCCTGTTCAGTTAAGGCTTGTGAATCAACACAAGATAGTACTGATTGGTTGATTGACAGGAGTACCTGTGAACATAGATGGGCTGCGCAACATGACAGACTTTGAAGTTATTGAGATCATGGACGATAGTCAACCATATCCAACACTGGTGGGACTTGAATGGGATTTTGATAAACAATCAATCATTAATCTAAAGAAGAGGAAAATGATATTTGAAGTCGAAGATTTTAAAGTTATTGCACCATTGGACCCAACAGAAGGAAAGAGATACATAGATCCAACAAGAGGAAATGACTTTGAAAATTTGTATAACATGACTTTTTTGATGGATGATTATGTTAACCCTACTTCAGATGGTGCGCTAAGTTAGAGAAGTATCAGTTCATGTGCATCATATTCAGAGGAAGGTGTAGAGCATTGGCAACAACGAGGGCATAAAGTGTCAACTATATGATGTGCATGCATAACCCGATTCTTGCATTGGATTGGAACAAAATTATGTGACCTGCCCAAGTACGATGGATTGACTGATATAAGTTTGTTTGTAAATGGATTTGAGTTGAAGGTACCTGAAAAACAAAGGTTGTTGGCACTAGATGTTGTCCTAAAAGAAATTCCAACTAGATGGTGGGCTGCACACAAAGAAATAATTGAAGACTAGTCACAATGCATAAGACTAATGCAAGTAAGGTTTGGTATCAAGGTTGGAAATATTGCGTAAAAGTATATAAGAGAGAGTGATTCGACAGGTCATGTTGAGCAGTGAATGAATTTATGGAGTTCAATACCGAAAACAGAATGGACACATAAATTTATACATACACTGGATACAATCCCAAAGAACTGGTATATGGAATTGGAAAAGCGCAGAGAAATAACCAACTGGGATGAGCTGACTCAGAAGTTCAAAGTCACATTCACATTTGAACGTGAATCTCCATCAATAGATGCAACACTACATGCTATTTGTACTAATATATTCTCAGAAGAAGGGCTAATGGATATGGTACCAGTGTGTAGTGTGCACAGAGCTAATATGATTGTCCATGAGTTATTAGAGTGTTATAATGTCTCTAGGGAGGAATATGATGAGGAATATCCTAGGAACAAGCAAGTATCTGAAATAGAAGGAGAACGAGAAGTAGAAGGACTGAAGCTTGAGTCTGCTGCATACACATAGCTCACAAACACATAGAAGGTGAACATTGGGATGACGAAGAATTTTAAGTTTTCATAGATAGGGGATTATTGGAGTGATGAGACCGTAGAAAATATTGCAGACTTGCTGCATGAATATCAGGGCCTATTCCCAACTACATTTTATGAGTTGAAGGGGATAGTTGGGGACTTAGGGGAGATGAAGATTCCCTTGAAACCAGGTGTTAAGCCAGTGCGACAGAGGCCTTACAAGTTAAACTCGAAGTACAAGAAAAAGGTGAAAGTTGAAATAGATAGGATGTTGGACGCAATAATCATTGAACTGGTAGAAGAATCTAAGTGAATCAGTCCAATGGTAGTGCAAGACAAGAAGATAGGAGGAATTATGATTTGTGTGGATTTGAGGGCGCTAAATGATGGATGTTTACATGACCCATTCCCAACACCATTCACAGATGATGTATTAGAGAATGTAGGAGGCCAAGAGATGTATTCTTTCATCGATGGATTCTCAGTGTACCATCAGATACAAATTTCATGGGAAGACCCATACAAGACTACTTTTGCGACAAAGTGGGGGACTTATCAGTATACTGTAATGCCCTTTGGACTGAAGAATTCCCCTGTGATGTTCTCCAGAGTAGTGGTTGTAGCATTCAAGGAATTTATTCATAAGTTCCTTGAAGTATACTTGGATGATTGGACTATGATCAGTCTATTGAAGGATCACATAGAAGTACTTAGGATAATGTTGGATAGATGTAGACAGTGTCAGATTTCGCTAAACTTGAAGAAGTGTATTTTTTGCACACCATTTGGAATTTTTTTGGGCCATGTAGTCTGGAAGCAAGGATTACTAGTAGATCCAACCAAGATTGCAGTGATTCTAGATTTAGAACCACCTACATCAGTCAGACAACTGAGGGAAACTTTGGGTCATATAGGCTATTATAGGAAATTTATTAAAGGATATGCATAGATCACAACACCGATGGAAAGGTTACTGAAGAAGGACACAAAGTTTCAATGGAATGAGGAATCTTAGAAGGGTTTGGACACATTAAAGCAAAAACTAGTGACCACGTCGATTTTGATCTTTCTAGATTGGAACAAGGAGTTCCATGTTCATGTAGATGCATCGACCATAGCTTTGGGAGTAGTACTATATCAACCAGGGGAGGGAGACATAGATCACCCAATTGCTTTTGAAATTAAGAAGTTGTCTATAGCAGGAAATAATTACACCACTACAGAACAATAAGGATTGGCAATGGTATATGCGCTGCAAAATTTCATACATTATTTATTGGGGTCTCAGTTTAAGATGTTCACAGACCATTCTACATTAAAATACTTAGTGAACAAGCCAATGTTGGGGGGAAGGATATGCAGATGGCTACTATTGTTTCAGGAATACGATTTTGAGGTTGTGGTGAAACTAGGGAAGTTGAATGCAGGACTAGATCGTCTATCGCGCATACTATCAGGAGAAGATGCAAGTAATTTAGATGACGACTTCCCATAAGCACAACTATTTGCAGTTAAAATGGTGGATGATTACTTTTCGAACATCATGCATTTTCTAAGTACACGAATGGCTCCATCAGACATGACAATTGCGCAGAAGAAACAACTAGTAGTGAAAGCAACAAATTATCAGTTGATTGTAGGGAGTTTATACAAGTTGGGTACAGATGGAATATTGAGACAATGTGTGTTGGAACATGAAAGACCAATGATACTCACAGAAGTACATGACGAGATTGTAGGAGGACATTCTGCAGGGAGAAAAACTACACAAAAGATGTTGTGCACAGGACTTTGGTGGCCCACACTTCACAAAGATGCTAAGGAATACTTTTAGTCATGCAATGTATGTCAAAGAGTGGGGAAGGCATCCATGAGGGATGAAATGAATTTAAATCCATAAGTTATGTTGCAAGCATTTGATAAATGGGCCATAGGATTTGTGGGGCCAATCAACCCACAAGCAAGAAGATCAGGGGAAAGGTACATAATTAATGCAATGGGAAGAAGCAACCCTAGTCACAGACTGCACTGCGGAGACTACTGCATGATTTTTGTTTGAGAATATAGTCACATGATTTGGATGTTCACACATATTATTCAATGATCAAGGGACACACTTTCTAAATAAAACAATTGCAACATTGACCGAAGAGTTTCAAATTCATCATCAGAAGAGTACCTTGTATCATCATCAGGCTAATGGAACGGTGGAAGATTTTAATAGAATCCTGGAGAATTCCTTGACAAATATCTGCAACGTAGGGAGATATGATTGGGACTTAAGAGTTCCTGCGGTTTTATGGGCCTACAGGACAACAAACAAAAAATTGATAGGGCAAACACCTTTTGGGTTGTTCTATGTGAAAGAAACAGTGATGCCAATGGAGTTTATTCTACCTAGCCCACGCATTACAGTGATCACTGATCTTTCAGACTCTAGTGCAGTAGAGGAGAGACTATCATAGTTAGTACAACTTGAGGAAGATTGGTTTGTCACTGGTTTCTATCAGCAAGTTTAGAAGGCAAGAGAGAAGGCATGTCATGATAGACACATTAAACAAAAAAAGTTTCAAGTGGGAGATTTGGTATTACTCTATGATAGAAAGTTCATGCAGCATCCGGGAAAGTTTAGAATACATTGGTTAAGACCCTATGTGATTCAACATGTAACAAAGACATGTGTTGCGCAGTTGGAAACCCTGAATGGAGAAGTCCTTGGAGGGATGGTGAATGGAAGCCAATTGAAACTCTATAGAGATGAACAATAGTATGCGTAGTAATCTGGGTTGTGCCCGAACACATGTATCATTGTAATTGTACTATAGTAGGAAGATAAAACACATAAAAACATATAAAAATTATAAAAAGGAATAAAAACAAATAAAAAGTAGATATAGAAAAAGAAAAATATTTTCGAGTACAAAGGCATAAGACCTTGTGCAGAAGGAATGATTATCGTGCATCCGGATGGAACTGCGCCAATTAAGAAAATAAGACATAGAAGAAAATGACTACGAAGCAAACAGATGCAAAATCAAGAACAATGGTGTAGTTTGACACTGACAAGACCGTTAAAAGCATTAAAGCACAGAACTAATGACAATAATATGGTAATGACAGATCATAAAGACGTCGTATAATATTAATTGGTAGAAACCACCGGAAATCACGACAGATTGACAATACAAGGAAAAAATCACATGACGAGTTTGGTAATAAAGCCACATTTATTTAACAATTCATCAACCTCGTTGGTGAATTGGACAAGTTAGTTAAGGCATGAAGCTACATGCATAGTTGGCAAGGAGGCACAAAAATAGTTAAAAGTTGCTAAGTGTAAATCATTGTTACTAAGAGTTGCATGAAAGAGAGAGAAAATCAGAGTAAACTAGAGTGAACCCAAGTGACACGTAGCCAAACTACAGTTACAATAGAACAACCACATAGCAAGTAAAGGAACCTATCACACAAAATAATGGCCCTGCTAAAAGTTGGAGCGCCATCAGCAGGGGCACGAAAGCAATCGAAACAACCAACAAATTCACCATAGGTTGAGGAAATACCTAGAGCTTCAGCTTTGGCTTCACAGGTAATCTTCCACAAGGATTGTATCCCACCGAGGAAAGACAATGGGCCTCATGTCAAAGTACCAACAGATGGGAAATACCCACTAAAAACATCACTAGTCCCACCTGGTGTAAGTATTGAAGCATACATGCTCGGAAAAGTTGTCGTCCTCAAGTTTGTGGATCACGATATCATAGATGAAAAAAAAATTCCCAAGCTGGCCAGGGAAAAGTACTTGTGCACTAAGAGCGTACCAAGCACAACTAGTGATTTTTCTAGAAACGCATATGTAGGCAATGAGACTTGAGAAGGCTGAAATACTACACCTATTTGAGGTTCCCCACTTCAGATGCAACCTGTAAATCAATGCATGTGTTAAGTTACTTCTCAACTGCGTCCATGGAGGGACATTGTGGCTTGAACCACCCGTGTCAATTGATACTATTTTGATTGCACGGATCACAGGGCTACCAAAATTCAGAGAGGATCTGACCACTTTGTTCAACAAG
Organism: Picea mariana; assembly: GCA_032191745.1. Lineage (NCBI taxonomy): Eukaryota > Viridiplantae > Streptophyta > Pinopsida > Pinales > Pinaceae > Picea > Picea mariana. The sequence goes on from JASDQU010880604.1 coordinate 56,853, forward strand.
GAAGGGGATGAATCCCTATCATAAGCAATGAAGGAGAAACATCTTCATGGGGAAAAGGGGATTGGATGTCGCAAACATCAATGATAACGATGTTCGGTTTGCAACGCAGGTTTTCACCTGCAAATTGATGTGCAAGTGCCATAAGGAAAAAGTACCGGCTACAATGATCACAGCTGCAGAAAAATGCTCAGAAGGGGTCCAAATGAACTGGGCCACCTTCTTGGTGAATCAATTTTTGACAGACTGTATCAAGGCCTAGGAGAAGGGTACAAAATTTCATTATGCATGGCTTTTGATTTTGATTGAACTGGCAGGATGGCTAGAACTGAGCTACTACCAACGCATGGGAACAACCGATAGAGGTAATATAGTCGCATGGTATGCCAACTTATGGCATCTGAAAAAAAAAGGAGGCAACAAGACAATGCTGCTACATTTTTTGTATACTTTTATAATATCATGTATCTAATTGAACATACACCGTGCATCTTAGCCAAGATAGTGGAAACCTACAAGGATATTGCATGATTCAAAGTAGAGATGCACCATATTTACGTACAACTGAAGAAGGACCTTGCACACCAGTGTCTTCCAACCAACTATAGGTTGACAACAGAGGCTGTATGCCTGATCGTGAATGATTGGGAAGATGGGTGGAAAACCCCAACAAAAAAAATGGGGTAACTAGAAGATGAATAAGAACAAGATAAGAGTGATGAAGAAATGGATGAGGGGCATGGAAATGACCAGAACAATGGCAGGGGAGATACGCCTGGGCCATCAATAGAAGAGGCACAACAAACAATCCCCATGGAAACAGTGAAACACAAAGATAAGGGGAAGGATATAAGAGGAGGTGAATGCAAGAGGACCTTTTTTTTTTTTGCAAAGCGCACAAGGAACCTTCGGCCTGCAATTTGACCAATGACGACACGGATCAAATCGTCTAACAAGTAGGGTACACTATGGAGGAAGTCATTGAGGAAGTGACGAGGAAATAGGTAGAGCAATAACAAAAGGTGCAAGAGCAATTGGTAATACTACAACAACTCTTGGAAGTAATCAACATAACAAAAGAGCACAGGACAGAGAGAGGAATGTCCACAATTATAGTGGAGGAAGCAGAGACTGCTCATCGAGTCTTAACCAAGATAGCAGCTGGGCACAAAATCCTCCAAATTGAGACAGACATAATTGAGTTCCCAATGGGAAAATTACAAGAACAGGTGAAGGTG
>JASDQU010880605.1:0-12895 GCA_032191745.1 Picea mariana
AATTTATTTATTTTCATTTTAGATTTATTATGCAGTGTGCCCTTCAAGATGCATTGACATGCTCCAAGGGTGTCACTCACCATTCTCTTTATTGATAATTTTTTTCTTAGTTTGGAAGTTGTCTGACGCTTTGAGTCAATACTCCACTTGTTGACCTTGTGTGAGACTAAGGCTTACTAAGGAATAACGAATATTCCTTATTGTGCACCCCTCGAAAATCCTCATGATAGACTATCTCAGTATTCCCTCATGGCATCATGAACCTCTGAGGAAAAAGGTAGTCGTTAATCTTCAGTTTTGTTCATGACGGGAGTGTTATTAGGTTATGACAGGGACGCTGCCACACCTCTTCCTAATATATCTGATATCTTTGCACAACCCATTTACTCCAAATGTGAGTCATATTAGCATATAAATCATCACCATGCCTACATCCACTGACAAAAATAACATTAATAAATCTTATACATGAAATCCATAACTAAAATAATCATAACACATGCATGATAAAATCAAGTACTCATAATCAAAGTCAATAGTCCACTCCCTAACTCAATCTAGATTCCAAGGAATTTGGTCGATGCCATCAACATCCTCTTCCTATCATGTTTCCTTCACACTTAGGAAACCTCATAATAATGCATGCCCCTGCTATACATCAATAATAATAACATAACAAATTCAATATTGAATTATAGCATAAATTTTAACTCATAAACCGAATCAGATAATAATAAAGTACCATGTTTAGCGAGATGAATTTCATGCAAGTGTCCACAAAGAATAATTAGTGTTATGAAAATATGGTCAATGATATATTGATGTTACATACACCTCCTCTTTTTTTAAACTTCGTCCCAAAGTTTATACAATCCAACAATGAAAACAATAAATTGAAACTTGAGTGTCTAGAAAAATTGATAAAAATTTAGAAGACCTTAGAGGATGAAATGAATACTTAGAAATTGTTAGAAAAGATAATATAAAATTTATATGAATTTATGAAAATAATAAAATCTAAGTCTAAATGTTTATTCCTAAATAAATTTATAATAATGGGTTAAAGAGAAATTAGACTAAATAAATACTAGCAGGGAGAGAATAGAATTTTATACATGTGCACAATGTGTGCATGAATTTAATAAAAGAAAAATTAAAATTAAAATATAAATTATTTCATGAGGAAATGTGTTGTGAACATAGAGTCATAATCAACCTCTAAATCCTAACTAAGATAAGAGTCATAATCAAACTCCAACTGTGATTTAGTTAGGAGACACAATAAAGAAGAAATTGGGGAATTAAGGGACAACTAGGAGAAAATCTAGGAACTAATTGTAGAGGTGAGGAAAAAAACAAAATTTATTTAATTAAAAAAAATTAAAACATGTGCAGCTTGAGGGGAGAGTGGCATGTGTTTAGGATGAATAATCTCTAAAATGATTATTAAAAAATATCTATTATTGCATGAAAAGACAAGTGTCAAGATACAAATTCTTATAAAAAGAAGGGAGAGGAAGGAGCAAGGGACCCTGTTGTTCGATGATTGAAATGTGTCAGATTTTCATGTGACTAGTTTTCTTGTGTGAGTTGGGCTACAATATTTATGCAACAGGTGGAAGCCTCTCCTTGTGAGGGAAAGATTAAGCTACCTTTTGGGTCTGAAAATTCTATGTGTGACCCCTTTGCATCTTAGGGGGCTAAGCGGGAGGAAGAGTACCCCTAGCATTGACTAGGAGGTATCAATGAAGTAATTTGATTAATTTATATTTAATCAATGAAATACAAACTAGAAGTTAACCAACGTGGACTAGTATCAATTGTTATGAGATAAATCTCTCTATGACTAGGGGTAAACCACAACACATGGAAATGACTGCAGAAATCAACTCTAGTCTCAAGTATGCTATATAAACAAATATGCTAGTAAGAAAAGATAAAAGTCCTACCTCGTCCAAACGTTCGATGAAGTCCATCATTGAGCGCTTGACCCAAATTAGATATATACCTACAACTAATCCTCAAAAACCAAGAAACACAAGCATATGATGATAATAGATAATGTTAGCAAATTCAATAGCATAATCCATCATTATTCATAACAAATACGCCTATGGAATAAGAATTCAAATATTCGCAAGACCTTAATTGGACGATAAAAGAGCATTTATATTAAGATGTAATCAATATAAGTGAATGAGTTACAAACTTTCGTGTCGGGGCGGTTCAAAACCGAGAAAATAAGTTCCTTCCAGCTGGGCCTCCACCACTTCAATACTCCACCAAATACAAGCTCATATAAGAGAGAAAATGAGTTGCTCAATCAAGAAGGAAAGATCTTGGGGCCTGAACAATGTGTTCAGAATTAAAGGACAAAGGGATGCAGACTCAATGTGAAGTGAATAATTTATCCAAAGTAACTTTACTCTCAAAGTTGAATCTTCTCATCTTTTCCATATCTCGGATTTGGCCCATTTGTAGCCTTCAAGTGGAAATGTAGGGTCGAGTTCGAAATTTTCCAGTATATGGAAGGCCAAGAATCATAGATCTCATGACATGACGTGGAAACCCGACACCAGTTTTTCATTTTGGGCACAAATCCTGATGCACACAGGATGTAGTGGTGTAACCAGCATATACACATGTTGTAGTATAGGTAGGGTGCGTATATGTGGAAAGATCATGTTTTTAGCTCTGGAATTTGCATAAATGGACTTCAATTTTGCATAGTGAAATGGAAAAAGGCCCTCTGTGCAAGTTTTCCTAGGGTGAGGAAAATATGTCTATAACGGATGCCTTCTAATGTGTGAGGTCATAGGAGTATCTACAATGGAAAAAATACATTATAAAACCTAGAAGTGGAGTAATGGGGACCCTACTGGAAGAACTAGTTTCTCATTACAATCCGTATTGACTTTTCATACATGGCTACCAATTTGAATTACAGTGTAGATCCATGTGAAAATATACCAAATAACTTTCCATGGTGATGAGTAGGAAATACAAAGGTGGCTACCTGCCAATGGTTGTCATAGACACGAATAAGTCCCATTAAAAGAAGTCTCAAAATCAATGTGAATATGTCTATATACAATGGAGTACAATCCAATCTCCCATGATCAGTGAAGTCACATAGGTACTAGTTCAATGAAATGTAGCAAAAACTCAGGAATGATGCGACTATAAACTGATGGCTTCAAGTCTTCTACACAATCCAAAAAAGGTGAAAGTATACATCGCATGAATAAAGTATTTGAGGTCAAACACAATGATACTTCATTTGGTTACCGATCATTGAGGTATACCATTAACAAGTGCGAGACAACCTAATGATGATGAAAGTAGGTATCAAGGAACTGAGTACATTCTTACAAGTGTGAATAAAGGAGTTGGGTTTGAACACTTGAAGAATCCATCGATCATAAGACATTGATGAATTCCCAACTATAGATGTCGAGAGAGCTTGCCACTAATGACTGCAAGCCTCTAGGTACTCATAGGACTCTAGGTCTCGTCTCCAGAATAGATGAGATGAAGTCGATGGAAGGAGACCCGCTGAAAGGAGAGCATTAAGGCATATTTCATCATTCAACACGAGGTACAAAGAAGGAGCTTTATGATTTGGAAGAAATTGAATGAAGAACATGTTCACGAACTAATGACCCTGTGCATATTTCACATGTGCCAGGTGCAAGCGGTACATGAAATGGACCCTCTTAATAGAAGCCAATAAGTAAAATTGATGACAAAGCCAAGGAAACCACCAATAAGGCTAATGGAATCTAAGACACTCCACAAATCCCAATGTGTGAATAGATGTCTTGTCATCTAACAAAAGGGAAACCACCCAGTCAATGACCAATGATGAAATGTTGACTGTTGGGTTCAAGGTTACCTAGAAATGAGGAAAGTAGGACTAGGGTATGCAATAGAACTACAAATTCATGTGATTCTGAGAAAAACTAAGGGTATAGCCAACATGGAAAGTCAAGTGTTCTGATGAATGGATGACATAGGTTCATAGACATCCTTTGAACACGAGCATGAAACATATGGAAGACTCTAGTAGCATAGACTCAATGATGAAACCGTGAGATGTAGGAGGCATCAATAAAAACTCTCCATAGGGATTGGAATTGTAATCAGTTGGAGGAGTAAACTCTATGTAATGAGATCAACTTCCTAAGGTTATGCTAAACCCAAAATTATGATGACAAATGGACTCAAAACTTTTGTTCTCTGTTCAAAGGTGACACGACTCATACCAATATAAGATAATACTTCCTTCTCGCCTGTATTTTTTTATTTTCAATAGTCAAATGAATTCTATGATACAAAGGAGTAAACAAGTGTCGCAAGTGAGAAAAAATAGTTCCAACAGTGGAACATACCTATGCTCAATGAAAGGAGGTGCACGCGGGAGATGGAAACTAGGGGGAATGTTCCCTCTTGGGTATAGGGTGTCAAGTTGTGAAGGATATAAATAAGGCTCTACTTGGTTGAGGATAAAAAATTTCTAAGGTAAATGGTCTATAATGCAAAGAGAGAACCGACAATAGGTTCAATACTACAAGCAAGGACATGAGATGCAATCATAACTTAACACAAAAAATTGTCCTTTTTCGTAATCTTAGTCTACTTGGTTTGAAAAAGGGATAAAGTTGCAGCAAATAGACGTCCTTTCAAATCCAATTTACAAGTGTGAAAGAGACAAGTTCACTTGACAATCTTTTCTCTTTTTGAACACGAGTCGGAAAAGATCTTAAATAAAACTTGTTTGGGAGTCCTCTAGGTATAGGTAAACATGTTTATGAGTGATAAATGAGGTTCAACATAAATTCATGTATTATCTATAAAGGACTCCTGGTCCTACAGAAAAAATGCTTGCATGGGCACCAAATAAAGAAGAGGATCTCAATAGGGTACCCATGTTTGGCAAGTCTCTACCATTCAATAAAGACACTTCTAGTAGTAGACAAAAAGTTATGTGTCACTACAAAATGGGTTCGTACCTAAGGCATATGAGTGATAGTCATAGGACGATGCAAGTGTGGATGATGGAATTGATACCTATCCTATATGTTCGGTAGCGAAAATACCTATCCAAAGTTATGAACGAATGACATAACGTTGAAAAATGCAAGAATCCCCGGATAAAACTACAAAAACCAACTCAATCCATTGTCGTATTAGTCCATTAGGAGAAAATATTGTCCAAAACTATGCAAAGTGGGTAAAAATTTGCTATAAATAGTAAAAAAACCAAATTTACTATACCATTTGTATTTTTACCCAAATAGTGGATTTTGGACCAAATTACCTCCAAACTTCAACTGGTGATTGTGGGAGCTATGAGTGATGGAATCGACAACCATTTGGACCAAGTAATTCCTCTTCCCCTCCTCTTTCGTTTCAGTTGATTAGATTTTGTATTTAGGTTCCAATTTTTAAGTTATTTAGGGAACAAATTAGAAGTTTATGTGTATGCGGGCTACCGTTCATCAGGTCGCATATACGCATGGTTATACATGGATGTATAAACGAAATCCAACATATACTCAGCCCTATATGAAACTGTGAACACTACAACCGACATATTTGTCCGTGAACGATGTTATTTTTATAGATTGCTAACTTAAAAAAGGATTTTTCTCTTGTAGGATGGTGCTAGAGTGGAGGGAAAAGGAACATGAGAAGGTAGATGTTGTTGTGGAAAGATATTCAGGGGCCTAAATTGCCTTGAAAAAATGTGGTTTGTATAATTTTTGGGCTCTCAAATGTACGAGGGCCGAAGTGAGATTGCTACCGTTGTTCATGGATTACTGGGATCCAGATAGTGAGAGCTTCAACCTTGATGGGAAACCATTAAGGATTGAATTCGAGGAAAATTATTTATTGACGGGGTTGTCGCGTCGGGGTGAGGTGGTCAAACACAAATCCTAGGGAGCTAGGAGTGGTATGAAAATAGAGGAATACATAGATGATCATTTCATTACAGGGACTCATAATGTCATGAGTCAAATCCCCATCCGAGCGATAAACAATCTAAGCCTCAAGATTGTTGTCCTTGTTTTGACACAGATCAAAGGATCAACCTCTTTGCACAAGGCATCGAGACCGCTTATGTTCTACTCGGTAGAGTGGTTGAGACCCACAGTGTATGACTGGTGCACCTCACTACTGGCTAACATTAAGAGCTAGTTGACAACATGCAAACAAGGTAGTAAGAGGAACTTCGAGTTCTCTTCTATCTTGTGTATATTTTTCTTCGAGCATATTCCAAGTTTGGGACCTAGAGTTCAGATCATTCTGCATGGAACTCATGATACAACCATGGCCGGATGGATTGAGGTGATGAGACGATAGGGGGGATTTAAGGTGCCCACACCCTACAACGATTACTTATTCTACTGGTGGAGATGACAAGTCATAGATCTGGATGAATACCCCTATGCAAGGATTGACTTTAGAGGGGACCCTAACATTCCATTACCACTAGGGATCACCTACGGGGACATAGATATTTCAAAGTTTTTTAAATATTTCATTTTTTTGTATTTTCATATAGGAAAACAAAAATATTTTTGGATGATGTTTAAGTAATAATTAGACATGTATGTAATGGAGACGTAGGTCCATGATGACCAGAAGGACTTCCATGACATTGTCAAAGTCACCATGGAGATGACACAGTGGGAGCAGATGCAAAGAGAGTCCTTCAAAACATGCAGGGAAAACTGTCTCGTTTGACTCAAAGGATTATGATGGTTAAGGTGGAGGATTTGATGAAGGCTATGCAGGGAAAGGTGGTAGGTGTGCCCAGAGCTTAGGTGTGAATATTTTTGCATCTCGAAAATGCCATAGTTTTCTATCATGACACTCATCCAGTGCCACAGACATAGATGTCATGACTTTTGTATTATCGGTTGTATATGTTTATTGAGGGTGTTAGCCCCAATTTTGTACTATAAACATCATATTTTTTGAAATATATACAAAAAATTGGTTCTTCATCTCTACTTATGTTACAATGTGTACATTGATGAGAATATTTTCTTTTCTTTAGTTATGTGACAAATGACAATCTAAAACAAAATTAGCATATTCATCAGATACATAATTAGAACTCCTAGGAATGTGATGATAAGTAATAAAATCAAACTATTGTTCTAAAAGTCATACATGTAGAAAACATTAGATTAACGTAGGTTCACACACATGATAATTGTCGTTCAACTGACATACTACTAAGTGGGAATCCAAGCAAGCCTCCAAAGAGAGAATACCATGTGAAATGAAATCACGTAAAATTTCTATAACGAAGCTATATTCAGCCACATTATTTGTTGATGGCCCGAGGCATATGCCACCTGAAGACAACTGTAGAACCTTGGGTGAGTAAACGACCCAAGTGGTGGAAGCCAATTTTTGTTTATGATGAATGGCTCCATCTACGAACCCTAAGTACACTGAAGACTCCATTGACATTTTCCAACCAAGGGAAAATTAGATAAGCAAGATGAAGAGAAAAAATAAAGGGAAAAGATATATACACTAAATTAAATTAGCATAAAAAGTGTTACACCCAATATTGGGGCTCAAGAGTAATATATTTTCAAGTAGAGCCCATTCATGGGCTCAGACAATAGGTTCCCTTCATAATCTGCTAATTTATAGGCTCATTTTTCTAAGACACCTCGCATGATATAGGGATCGTGCCACATGGGTTTGAACTTGCCTACCCCTAGTGGTTCTTTGTCTTGATCATATAAAAGGACCAAGTCACCCTCAGCATACAACTGAGGATAGAAAAACTTATTGTATTGGACCTTGACACAGCTTTTATTCGCTTCAATAGCCATAGAGGCATCTCGACGCTGCTAGTCGAGACTCTCTAGGTGAATGAGGCGTTGTTCGAGATCAGAAGTGTCAGGTAGGAGAACAACTACTAATATAAGAGAAGTGATTTCACATTCAATAGGTAATATTGACTCCACACTGTGTATGAACTAGAAAAGAGAAAAATTGGTAGAAGTCTTGACTGAGGTTCGGTATGCCCAAAGTGTGGGATATAGCATGATATGCTAGTCAGATTTTCTTTGGCTGACAGTTTTATGAAAAATTATCTTGAGAGACTTGTTCATGGCCTCTACCTATCCATTTTCCTAGGGTTAGTAAGGGGGTGAATACCCATGCTTAAATCCCAGTTTAGATGTTGTTTCTTCCATCATTTGATTCTGAAAGTAACTTCCATGATCAATGATAATCTCACTCGGGATTCCGAACATGGCTATACATTGATTGAATATGAAGAAGGTGACAGTATTCCTGATGCAGACCTATCGGTCCTCGGGCCGATATCCATTCACAGGATCGTTCTAGATGCCCTTCGAGCCGGATCGGCTCTTTCAGATTCTCTGCTGGAATCCCCTTTCAAATCGATCCACAGGTTCTTTTTCGTAGTTCACGATATCGCGAGTTCGTGAGTTGAAACTCTGACTCTTCCTCCTTCAATTCCACGATACCTGAAATGATGATACAGGTATGGATATTCCTCTGTCAGTGCCTTCCTCACATGCCCGTTGGCTAGGCTTATCGTTGGCTCCTCTCGCCTCTCATGCCTTCACAAGTTCAAAGTCGTGCCTTCGAGCTTTTACCTTACGAACTCCCAAGAAGCGGGAAGTCAACGAAGTGTTGACTCCTTTCCTCTTGGAAACACATGTCCTCCTGTCTATCACATGGCCCCACCTTGAGTTTTAGCCATGTGTCCCTCATGCCTGGCTTTGACACTTCACAACTTCACCTTTCATGGTTTCAGGACTTGAAGTACCTAACTCTTGGGCTCTCACCCTGTACACCTCCAAGTTAGCGATATCTTCTGACCTCTGACACCTGTCCTACTCTGATGTATGGCTTAGATTACTTCGTGACTTCACTACTCATCTCTTTGGGACTTTCAGGATGAAAGTCTTGACCTATTATCCTCTGATATGTCGAAACGACAAATTTTCAACACGTCTTCTTCGCGGGTCTCACGATGGAACTTTCGGCCTTTTTGGAGTTCTCGGACTTCATGACTTTGAGATTCCAAATGCTAAGCCTTCAACTCCTCAACTCATGAAACCATGAAATGGTCAATGAGACTCTGACCTCTCGGTGAGTATGCCACCTGTCCACTTTCAAATGGATGGTCTTGATTCACTTTGCAACTTCGCCACTCGCGAAGTTGAATGACCTCCCTTTCTGAACTCTGATGTTCAAGTCCCCGATATAGGTGATCTCATGACAGGTGTCCTTCTTCCGACGAATGTCTCATATTCCTTCTCTATCTCGGGACTTCTCACCTCGCGACCTCGCGAGTTTTGATGCAAAGACTTTGATCTTTCAACTTGCGAATCCACAAGACCCGATTCCGCGAGTGATCCAATGGTCAATTTCTCCCAAGATTTACATTCGAAGAATGATTTCATAACCTTCTCGCTCCTCTGCAATATCAGACGGATTTTGGGACCTTGTGAATTCTCCACGGAGAACTCCGACCGTTAATTTCCTGCTTGGTGATTTCTTCGAAATGAACAAAGTGTTCTCTTATGGAACTTGTCCTCTTGCAAAACACCTTCACTATGCTTCCTTCCAATGCTTCAAGCACTAGCCCTCTTGAGCTTGATTGAAAAATTCCCAAGTCCCTTGGGGAAAATTATTGTGTGCACTCCTTGCGGAAATTCCTCAATACTTCCAAGTATCAGACTTTTGGACTCTGCGCACTCTCCATGATAGCAGTCTTCCAACAACTTCACTCAGTTTGCAAACACTGAGACTTCACTCAGCCTGCGCACTCCTTGCACGGATCATGTGCTCAATTTTCACTTCTGCAAGAATGAGAATAACATTATCTCTTCTTAGATTTTAGAGATGGAACTTTGGACTCTTGCCAGTGCATGCCTTGCGAACAAATTCACTACACTCCCTACAAGAAACCTCTTTCTTAGACAGAAAAACAATTGAAACTCATTCTTCACTCTCCCTCTCTTCATATTTCAAACATTAAATATGAAATCATACATTCATGCATAAAATAAAATGCATAACAGAGAGTAAACAAGCATATATCAATCATCATGCACAACATAAAAAAGAGATTGAACACCATCAGTCTGAACTAAAAATCTTTGTATTAATCCAAAACTTCTGTACATGGGGTTTTCTACATAGTTTTCTTCTTCTTCTCTCCTATTCTCTCTTCTCATAATGCTTCTTATTGTTACAATAATACAACGGAGGGTGTCTATATCCATTTTCCCTCCGGCTCCTAAAACTGTCAAATCCGGAATTTTTAAAGCTATCTACTTACATTAACTAACATAAATGCCTTCACCTAATATAGACGAGAGCAGGATGCTCAAGGTATGTTTACAATATGGAAGTATTCCCTTCCTTAATTGTTTCATTCATGTTTGGCACATCCACTTCAAAAAAAATCAAACAATTTTATCGCATGCCAAAATGTGTTGGTGTGTGCCCCATGCTCGCTTGACATTGGCGATGCTCCTGCATCATATCTCTTGACGTTGGAGATGCTTCTACATCATACTCCCTCGCTTGAAAATTGTCATGGGATCCTTTCCATGAGATCTCACATGGTCTGTCCATTCTTTTGAATCTATACTTCATTCCCCCAATTGGCATATGCAACTAGATGTCCCTTCCACTTGACCAAGTATTCAAAGTATTTCTTTCTCCTAGTCCTCTTGCTAACTCTTTTGTCTAGTATGCTTTCCATCTGTGGCTTCTTTGCAACTGACATCTATTTAGCCCACTGAACCTATGGTTGTTCACTACCTGCTTCTACTTCCTCAACTTTGTATGGGTACAAATATGAGACATTGAATATCGGAGAAATTTCGATCGCATTAGGTAATTCAATCTCATAAGCATTTGCCCCAAATTTCTTCAAGACCTTACATGGTTCGATATTCTTCATCTTTAGTTTGTTATATGTCCCCTTTGGGAACCTTTTCTTTTCTTAGATGTGCTAGAATCAAATCACCAACCTCAAATTGAAGTTGTCTCCTGTGTTGATCTTTTTTACACTTATACTCTTGGCTTGAGTTTTTCAATCGTTCCTTCACCTGGCTGTGAAGTTCCTTCATCGCTTCTGTGAAATCCTCTGCACTAGAACTCCTAGTTGCATTCTATTATGAATCCCTCAATTCCAAAACTACTCTTGGATGCATCCCATAAACAATCTAGAATGGACTCTGCCTTGTGCTTCTGTTGATTGAATCATTATAAGAAATTCTGCCTGTGGCAGAATATTATCCCACTGACTGTGGTGTTCTGTCACCAAGCTCCTTAGCAAGTCTCCCAAACTTCGGTTCACAACTTTTGTCTGTCCATCCGTCTAAGGATGATAAGATGAACTGAACAAAAATTCCGTTCCTAGATTTTTCCATAAGGTTCTCCAGAAGTGTCCCACGAACTTGGTGTCTCGATCCAAAAATATGCTCCTTGGTAAGCCGGGAAGTCGAATGACCTCTTTGAAAAATAGATTCGCAATGTGAGTTGCGTCACTGGTTTTCTGACATGGTATGAAGTGTGACATCTTAGAAAATCTATCCACCACCACAAAGATCGATTCAAACCCTCTTTTTGTTCCTGGCAATCCCAATATGAAGTCCATGCTGACTGCATCCCACGGCCTATCAGGTATGGGTAACAATTGATAAAATCCTGCATTCTGCCTCTTCCCTTTTGAATGCTGACAAATTCTTCATCTATCCATGAATATTTTGATGTCTTTTCTTATTCCTAGCCAATAATATGACTCATTTAGCTTTGAAAATGTCTTGTCATGACCGAAATGTCTAGCCAATCCTCCACTGTGTTTCTCCTTCAACAGATTCTTCCTCATGGAGAATTTTGGAATACAAATCTGATTACCCTTGAATAGAAATCCATCCTAGATCATGTACTCTGTCCATTGGCTTTGGTCCCTAAGAATTGGATTCTCATCTGCTTCATACACCTTCTTAAAATCTAGATCATCTCTATACATGTCCCTGAGATCATCAAAACCCAGTGTTTTGACTCTGAACTCCTGCAACAACAAACATTTCCTACTCAAAGCATCAACAACTTTGTTAGCAGTTATAGAAATATGCTTAGTTACAAAAGTAAAGTTCTGCATGTATTCAACCCATTTTACATGTCTTTGATTCAACTTATCCTATTGAGTCACACATTGCAAACCATGATTGTCAGTATATAAGACAAACTCCTTAGGGATTAAGTAATGCCTCCATTTATTCAATGCCTGGATAATAGCATATAACTCCTTGTCATAAGTGGAGTATTTCACTTTCGCTTCATTCAACTTCTCGCTGAAGTATGCTATCGGCCTGTCTTCTTGGCTTAAGACTACTCCTATTGAAAATCCACTTGCATCACATTTTACTTGAAATGTCTTTTTGAAATCCGGCAACACCAGAATTGGTTGTTCCGTGATTTATTCAACAAATTGAATCTTTTCTTAGCCTCTTCTATCTAATGAAAAGACTCATGTCTCTTCTTCACTGTGTCCATCATCGGTGCACTAATTCCACTGGAATTCTTGATGAACTTCCGATAGAATCTAGCCAATCCATGAAAACTTCTCACCTCAAATATACTCTTCGGTGATGGCCAATTCTTAATTACCTCCAACTTATCTGGATCCATTCTCAACTTATCTGCAGAAATAAAAAACCCCAAATAAATGAGCTTTGTATTCATGAACGAGGATTTCTTCATGTTTATCAACAACTTCTCTTGCTGTAATCTCTTCATCACTGTAACCAAATGTTTCAGATGCTCTGCCTCTGTTTTACTGAAAATCAGTATGTCATCAAGATACACA
>JASDQU010880605.1:12915-25217 GCA_032191745.1 Picea mariana
ACGAGGATTTCTTCATGTTTATCAACAACTTCTCTTGCTGTAATCTCTTCATCACTGTAACCAAATGTTTCAGATGCTCTGCCTCTGTTTTACTGAAAATCAGTATGTCATCAAGATACACAATGACAAATTTTCCAATGAACTCCTTCAAGACTTCGTTCATCAACCTCATGAAAGTACTCGGTGCGTTTGTTAGACCAAGCGGCATAAAAATTCATTCATACAACCCTTCATTAGTCTTGAAGGCTGTCTTCCATTCATCGCCTTCTATCATATGAATTTGATGATATCCACTTTTCAAATCAATCTTTGAAAAAAATTTGGCTCCACTTAAGAAATCCATCAAATCATCCATCCTTGGCAATGGAAATCTTTACCTGATGGTTATCTTGTTGATCTCTCTCGAGTCGGTACACATCCTCCAGCCTCCATCTTTCTTCGGACTGAGAACTGTCGAAACAACACATGGACTCAAGCTTTCTCTCACCAACCCCTTGTCCATTAAATACTGGACCTATATTTTGACTTCTTCATTCTCCTGTGGTGTCAATCTGTACGTTGCTTTGTTTGGTAAACTATCTCTAGGTATGATATCAATACGATGGCTCACACTTCTGATCAATGGAAACGAACGAGGTAGTTCATCCACTACTATGTCAACAAACTCTTCCAATAGTTTCTGAACCTCTTCCTGTAAATCATCTACCCTTGTACTGGTTAAAATAAATTTAGGTTTTCTGACCAGAATGAATTGTGGTTCCTCCTTCTTCTTAACCTCTGTAAGAAGTTCCTTCCCAGTTATGAGAAGTACATTGTTGCTTACTTCAGGTTTCACCTCCTTATCTTTAATCAGCAACAACATGTGAGTTCTCCCATTCTTCTCTAGGGTGTATGTGTTCTTTCTCCCATCATGAATCACATTTCTGTCATATCGCCATGGTCTACCTAGAAATATATGACAAACATCCATGGGAATGACATCACAAAGTATTTCATCTTTATACCCTCCTATTTTAAATTCAACCAAACATTGTTTAGTGAAATTTACATGATGTCCTTTTTGTAGCCATGAGACTCTGTATGGGCTTGGATGTTCAATATTCTCCAGCTCCATATTTTCTACCATCTCTATAGAAACGAGATTATCTGTGCTACCACTGTCCACAATGACCTTGCATACCCTATCCTTGGTTTTGAAAGCAGTCCAAAAAAGATTGTTTCTTTGCACTGGATTCTCCACCTCCTTATCTAGAGTTAACAAAACCTTTCGCATCATCAACGATCTTCCACCTTCAACATCCTCTGCCTCAAAATTTCTCCTATGTGCTTTGGCGATGTGAGTTTCACCACCTTCTTTCTTTTTATCTAGACATTCATAAGATTTGTGTCCATTCTTTCCACATGTGAAGCATTTCACCACTCCACCTCTACCTCTTCCTCTACCTTTGGTACGAGGAAAAATGTTTCCATCAGCATACTAACCTCTCTGTTCGGTATGCTTCCCTCTCTGTGAACTTCCACCTCTCTCAGTTTGAGTCTGAGGTTTCTTCCAATCCTCTTTTGGTTTCTAATTTCTATCCTCGGCAACTGATTTACCTCTGGATTGACTTTTTCCTTGGCCTCTTTGACCCTGCTTTCTGCTCAGGTTCTCTTCAGCTTTTAGAGCCATCTGATAAGCATATTCCATCGTTCGGATGGTAATCATGCTCATCTCATCCTGAATGTCGTATCTCAGACCATTCATGTACTTGGAAACTTTTTCATCATCACTTTCACGATGACCTGCCCTAATGTTCAGCCTGTAGAATTCTTCAGTGTACTCCTTCACTGTCATGATCTTCTGTCTCAAATTCTTCATTCTTCAAAACAAAGTAATCTGGTAATCCTTGGGAATGAATTTTTCCTTCATCTTCGCGATCATCCTATCCCAACTCTTGATTTTCTGCTTGCCTTTGCAGTGTCTGTCAGCTTGTAGTTCATCCCACCACAATGTTGCATGTCCTTTAAGTCTTGTGATAGCATGTTTGACCTTTTTGTCTTCCTCAACATCTTCATAGTCAAAATCTGTGTCCAGAGATATAATCTAGTCTAGAAGCTCTTCAACATCCAGGTTTCCCTCATATACAGGAATGTCCATTTTTTCCTTAGCACCCATTCTTGCAATATCCCTAATCAAGCATTCGTTTGCTGCATATTCTACTGTGACCTCTTCTCCTTCATGTTCGACCTCATTTTCGCTTTTGAAATCACTAAGATCCCCAACACCGACTGTGTGCCTCTGTGTTGTCTCCATGTCCTCATGTCTGGCACGTAGGTCACACATCTCTCTCTCCATGGCTGGATCAGGCATATGCCTACCCCTTCTTCTTGGCATTTCCCTATCCTCTAGCGGATTAGGTGTTTGCCTATCCCTTCTTCTCAGCGGCATGGTGAATATTTCTTTTCCCTACTACAGAAAGCAAAGAAACCTTTCAGTTCTATGATACCAACTGACGCATACCTCTCGGCCCTTGGGCCAATATCTGCTAAAAGGATCATTCTATATGCCCTTCGAGTTGGATCAACGCTTTCGGATTCTCTGTTGTAATCCCCTTTCAAATTGATCCACAGGTTCTTTTTCGCAGTTCGCGATCTCGCGAGTTCGTGAGTCAAAACTCTGAATTTTCCTCCTTCAATTCCGTGATACCCGAAATTTTGATATGGGTATGTCTCTTCCTCTGTCAACTCCTTCCTCTCACAACCGTCGACTATGCTTATCATTGGCTCCTCTCGCCTCTCACACCTTCACGAGTTCAAAGTCGTGCCTTCGAGCTCTTACCTTACGAACTCCCAAGAAGTGAGAAGTCAATGAAGTGTTGACACCTTTCCTCTTGGCAACATGTGTCCACCTGTCTATCACACAACCCCACCTTGAGGTTTAGCCACGTGTCCCTCGTGCCCGGCTTTGACACTTTGCGACTTCACCTTTCATGGTTTCGGGACTTGAAGTACCCAACTCTTGGGCTCTCACCTTGCGAACCTATGAGTTCACGAGATCCTCTAATCTCTGACACCTATCCTACTCCGATGGACGGCTTAGATTACTTTGCGACTTCGCTACTCGCTGCTTCAGGACTTTCGAGATGAAATTCTCGACCTCTTATCCTCTAATATGCCGAAATGGTGAATTTTTGACACGTCTTCTTCGCAGGTCCCATGATGGAACTTCCTGCCTTTTTGGAGTTCTCAGACTTCCTGACTTCGTGAGTCTGAATGCTAAGCCTTCAGCTCCTCAACTCACAAAACCCCGAAATGGTCAATGAGACTCTGACCTCTCGGTGAGTATGCCACCTGTCGAGTTTTAGATGGATGGTCCTGATTCACTTCGCAACTTCGCCACTCACGAAGTTGAATGACCTCCCTTTTTGACCTTCGATGTCTGAGTCCCTAATATGGGTGATCTCGTGACACGTGTCCTTCTTCTGATGAATGACTGATATTCCTTCGCTATCTTGGGACTTCGCACCTCATGACCTCACGCGTTTTGATGCAAGGACTTCAACCTTTTGAGTCGCGAATCATCGAGACCTGATTCCACGAGTGATCCAACGTCCAATTTCTCCCAAGATATACACTCGACAAATGCTTCAATAACCTTCTCACTCCTCTGCAAGATCGGACAGCTTCCAAGACCTCGTGAATTCTCCACAGAGAACTCCGACCGTCAATTTCCTCCTTGGTGATTTCTGCGAAACGAACAAAGTGTTGTCTTACGGAACTTGTCCTCCTGCAAAACACCTTCGCTGCACCTCCTTCCAATGCTTCAAGCACTAGCCCTCTTGAGATTGATTGAAAAATTCCCAAGTCCCTTGGGGAAAATTCTTGCGCGCACTCCTTGCAGTAATTCCTCAATACTTCCAAGTATCGGACTTTTAGACTCTGTGCACTTTCCGTGACAGCAGTCTTCCAACAACTTCGCTTGGTTTTCAAATACTAAGACTTCACTCAGACTGCGCACTCCTTGCACGGCTCCTGTTCTCAATTTTTACTTCTGCGAGAATGAGAATAACATTATCTCTTCTGATCTTTTAGAGATGGAACTCTGGACTCTTGTCAATGCACACCTTGCAGACAACTTCACTGCACTCCCTGCAAGAAACCCCTTGCTCAGACAGAGAAACAATTGAAACTCATTCTTCACTCTCCCTCTCTTCAGATTTCAGACATTAAATATGAAATCATACATTCGCGCATAAAAGAAAATGCATAATAGAGAGTAAACAAGCATATATCAATCAACATGCACAACACAAAAAAGAGATTGAACACCATGAGTCTGAACTAAAAATCTTTGTATAATCCAGAAATTTTGTACATGGGGTTTTCTACACAGTTTTCTGCTTCTGCTCTCCTATTATCTCTTCTCATAATGTTGTTTATTGTTACAATAATACAAGGGAGGGTGTCTATATCCGTTTTCCCTCCGGCTCCTAAAACTGTCAAATCTGGAATGTTTAAAGCTATCTACTTACATTAACTCACATAAATTCCTTCACCTAATACAGACGAGAGCGAGATGCTCAAGGTATATTTACAATATGGAAGTAGTCCCTTCCTTAATTGTTTCATTCATGTTTGGCGCATCCACTTCAAAAACATTCAAACAATTTTATCACATGCCAAAATGCGTTGGTGTGTGCCCCATGCTTGCTTGACGTTGGCGATGCTCCTGCATCATCTCGCTTGACGTTGGGGATGCTCCTGCATCAATTCCCATCAGATTTAAGTATAGGCATTGCATCTTCCCACTTAGTAAAGTATTATACGGGTACAATAATGTGTTTATTTCCCCCAACTGAAGTTGGTTTGCAGTCCTCAAATTCCACCCCCCACTAGGTGAAGGGATTGAAAATAATGACTGGATGGAGAGGGGATGGATGCGAGTGCATTTTCTGAGTGAACACCTAGAAGGGGTGACACTTCTTAACCAATTTAGTGAAATCTTTAAAGATAGACAACCAAAAATAATCGGATCGCAAAATTGTTTGGGCTGTCGCAAGACAGGATAGATGACCACCACAAGCCCCACTATGGCAATTGTTTAGAATAGAATCAAATTTTTCATGAGTTAAAAAACGATGCAAGATATTGTCAATTCCTTGATGATACAAAGCATCACCAACGATAATGTAGTTCTTATATTGGTTTCATATACGTCATTGGTCATCTCACGAGAGATGCTGAGGGGACTTCAAAGTTTTAAGATAGAGAACAATGTCTCCATACCAGGGCTCGGATGACGAGACAAGGAAAATGTGTCTATACACAAATGAATCAACATGAATACCATCCTCGTCCAATCAAGAAAATTCATATATTAAATCTCAAAAGATTAGTGATTTCTTGGAATTCACAAAAATGAAATTGAGATCAAATTCTTATAAAATGACAATCCATTTATTGTACTTTCCCCCTATAATTCATCTGGTAAGGAAGTATTGAAATGGATTGACATCGGCAACCAAAATAGTTTTGCAAAGAAATATATAATGTCACAACCGTTGGACTGCATGAATGACAACCAAATGTAGCTTTTTGACGTGACAATATTTGAGTTCAGGACCGAATATGTTTTGACTAAGATAGTAAATGGCATGCTCACAGAGCTCATCATCCTTCTGAACCAGTACCATACCAATTGTCTCTTCGAATGTGGTGACATAAAGAAAGAAATCTCTACTATAGTCAAGAAACTTCAGCAAAGGCATCGAAGGATTCTTGGGCTCGCTCATCCTAGATAAAGGGGTATCATTCTTCAAGAGATGCATGAAACCCTTATTAATATTGGTATAGTTCACTATAAACCAACGTAAAAATTTATCTTTCCCCTGTAAACCTTGAAGTGGTTGAATAATGTGTGGGGGAGGCAATCAATATATTGCCTCAACATTTAATGAATCTACCATGATCCCAGTCTCAAAGAATAAAAATCCTAGAAGACGTCCCGATCTAACGGAAAAGGTGCATTTATGAGGGTTCAACCAGATGCGATAATGGTGGAATCTTTCAAAACTAGCCGAAGGTGCTTAGGGTGATCCACTCTCTTACTGGAGTGAGCAGGAGGATCATCAAGATAGGCTTCGACTACATGCTTGAGATCATGAAATGTCAAGGTCATAACACGTTGGAATGTTGCCCCAATGTTTTTAAGGATGGAAGGCATCTTCTATTATGCGAAATTACCCCAAGGGAAAATAAATGTCTCCTTATGTTGATCCTTGGGTTTAATATGAATTTGGTTATACCGTGAGAATTTGTCCATGAAAGAAAAAACTTCGCTTCCCACACACTCATCAAGAATGTAATCGATGAAGGGTGTAGGGAAGGTGTCTTTAGGACAAGCCTTGTTCAGGTCACAAAAATCCATGCATACATGGATGGTTCCTTGCTTTTTATTCATAGAAACATGATTGGATACCCATTTAGTCATGGGAACTGGGTAGATAAATCCAACATTAAAAAGTTTCTCTACCTCTACCTTAATAGCAAGGGCCTTCGGAGGATTGATAGCTCTAAGACGTTGTCGAACAGGATGAGCATCCAAGTAATTTTTAATCTCATGTTTGACAATTCGAGGGTTGATTCCTGACATCTCTTCATATGACCAAGAAAATACATCTCATAATTCCTTGAAGAGTTTGGTGTAGATCAAAATTTCTTTTAGAGAACAATCTGCACCAATGTATACATTTTAAATCTTTCCAAGGATATGAGAGATATTGATTGTGATGGTAGGTGATATACTCGCCATGTTTCCCTTGACATAAATGTCGTGCATATCAAGTGGAACTATGGCGTGACCGACTATCTCGCTCAAAGTATATCTAATGTCATCTTGTTCGATTCTGGAAAGCTCTGGGAAAAAATAGGAGTGATGATGCATATCATCCCAAGGTTTGTTAAAACCATTCATGGCCTCAATGGTGGCTTCATCCAAAGGTAAGTCTTATTGAGGAAGTCATGTGAGAAAGACAAAGAATTTTCCCACATGGGCTCAATAACACGATCCTCATTCGTCTATGAGGTAATAGGATCGAGATCGACAAAAGAGTCAAGAACAACTTGATACACTATCTCTGTCGCCGATAGTGGCATGGCCATTCTGATATGTGACTAACCTTCAAAATATGCAATCGAGGATGGTAGGGTCCAAGGATCGTTAAAATAGGAAGTGCAGAAAGGAACAAACCTCTCTAACAAAATGGGCCTACTAGACATGGCGTAAATATGGTGAATCAGTGCGATGAAGTCGAAGGTACCCATAAGTGATGAATACATTTCGACACCGATATTCTCAGTTGGTGGTTGAGAATTTCTGAACATGGGGATCGACTATCCAACAGATGCACTGGGACCAACATATGCAAAGGACAATTGATCGATAGTCACAATCTTCCCATCGTGAGGAAAAAAAGAGAGTACAGAAGACGAATGATACGATTCTAGTCATAGCATAAGTCCAATTGCATCCTAGTAACAAGTTATAATTGATGGGAGTATCAACCACCTCGACATCTACCTCTACCGTCTCCCCACCTAACTGGACTGAAAAAGGTAGGAAGAATACCGTGAGGGCAGAAGGAATGACCATCAAAAGCAATCAACATGGTGGAGACTGAGAAATTGTCGAAGAGACGAGGGATTTACAACATACCAGAGACATCAAAGATGTTGCAATGCCTTCATCAACAATAATACGCTTGATGGTATACTTAGAGTAACCCACGAGGATTTGTAATGCCACATGGTAAGGCAAGTGAGGCTTCACATCTATGACATCAAACTTGATAACTTTTGAGCCATGAGGATATAGATCTCCTAATGCAGATAGAAAGACATTCCTCTGTGAAGGAGATGTCTGGAGAACCTCCAAAGCCAACATCGCACAAGGGGTTTGACCCAGGTCCTCAAAAATAGAGTAATTTTGGGAGGCTCTAGCATTAGGATTGTGAGTAGAGCACTTGAGTAATCCTTTCATAATACGAGGTGGTGGCTCTAGTTTTTTTATTTGTAAGGGCATCTTTGAAGGAGGAGCCTCTAGACCAGATACAGTTTGTGGAGAACTGTAATTGCGAGATCAAGTGGCTATATTAACCTCATATTTGACCATATTGATGCATAAATGGTCATGGTCTTCTACCGGTGTTTTTTGACTCCCACTCTCCATCTTTTAGGCATTCTAGGAGCTCAAGGCCATGTTTTGGTTATGTTTAAAAGGATTCGTCATCACAGCAGGTGGTAGAGATAAAATCCTTGCACTTTCTTCCAGTTTGGGGCATAAATGGGTAAGGTGCTTGTCCATAAAAATATTATAGGGAAACTTCACCTACCACCTTTCTTTCTTTCCCTCACCAACATTATTATTCATCTTCTCATTATTAACATTGTCCTTGGGTTTATTATTATTCTTGCCACTCCTATGATTATTATTACGTCCTTTCTTCTTACTCCATCCTAGTTGTTGGTTACCATTCGAGCTATTCGACACCTTCATGAAACGTACATTTTTTTATTGAGCGGGATTAGAGGAAACATATGAAGCTAGCCCTCCTGCAGATTGGTTTAGATACAATTATTTGAAATTTCTTGTCACCGAATCTACGAATTTCACATTGACAGAGCCTACAATTCGATCGACGTGTGGTCTGAGCTTTTGTCTAGGGTCATAGTTTGACCTCGGTGCATTAGAAATAATATTGTATAACATCCTAGACTGAGCATATATAAGAGATATATTTTGGGCTTTGAATATCACTTCTTCCTTAGAAGTAACACCGGATGTAGAAACATCCTTCGAAATATAAGGCAGTAGGGATTTAAGACCCTCCTCTGGCATGATTTATAAGGGGTTGGTTGGGCACCATTCCAGTAGGAATTTTCTAATGAGGGTTTTAAAAACTTCCCCTAGATGGAGTGGACTCTGGTTGGGGGTTTCCCAAGGTGTGAAATTGATCTCCTTCGGGTGTGAATCTAGAATATAAAGGTGGATTCGTCATGCCAAACGTGATGGTTGAAATCAGAACAGAGGAGGTGGGTGTAAAGGACATAATGTGAGTAGTAGCGTGTTGGCCAGGTTGGTTACTCCATCCAGTTTGTGCACCCTAAAAAAATAAAATCGTTTCAAATCAATTTTAAATTATAGTGTTACTTTTAATGGCCTTTCTTACTCAAAAGGTGTAGTCGTGAAACTAGTGATGTCATGACTCAGTAAGTAAAATAAATTAATATGAATACAATGCAAAGTCCCAACTTCAATTTCCAATGAATGATATGCTTTTCAAAATGAAATTCTCAATTCAATTCTACAATTCTAAAATAAAATTGCAACCTTTCTTTACATGCACTAATATTAATGATAAAGACTCAAAAGATCAAAAACACTAATCAATGTAAAATGACTAATATTTTTTTATTTTCAATATAAGAGAATGAAAATGCAAGGACTAAACAACAACTTGATATAAAGACTCTACTGTGTGTAAACAGAGGAAAACCAAACAAGATATCAAGAATCAAAACACCCATCCCAGGATGCAAGGACAATCAAATGAAAAAGATGATGAGAAATGCACTTGATCTGGATTTAGGAGAAGAACAAACTGAGTAACAAACTAAATACCATAAACATAGAGATAGGAAGAATAACACAAATATCTAGTGAACAATATCTTCTATTAAATAATGAAATAGGTTGAAACTGTAAAACTGCAGAACTGAAACTTACTCGAATGGTGGTAGTTATCTCCGAGAAGAGATGTGGTTTCTATGCACATTCATCTGAGTAGAATGAATTAAAATGAGGCTATAGAGGCCCTTTTCATATTATTCATGAATTCCAAAACCCTAGACATCCAAAAACCTAACCCTAGAAGGTGAAACTCTAAAAGTCATGTGGGCCCTATGGGTAAGTTGGTGTAATTTTGTACCTCAACTTCCTAGGGTTGTAA
The DNA here is from genome assembly GCA_032191745.1 of Picea mariana. NCBI lineage: Eukaryota > Viridiplantae > Streptophyta > Pinopsida > Pinales > Pinaceae > Picea > Picea mariana. The sequence continues at coordinate 22,902 of JASDQU010880605.1, forward strand.
CTTTTGCATACAACCTCCTTTTTAGGCATGTGATAGCCCATTGGAAATGTATTACAGAGAAATATACATTCTTCAATCAGACATTGACGTTTTCTATATTCTGACTATGGTTATCCAAAAAAACAATGTTTAGGGCCCCACAACAGACATGAAAGTACATCAAGATGTGTTGAAATGAAAACATACAAAATAAGCCAGTTGGATTAGGTGAGAGGCCACTCATATCCCCCTGGAGAACATGGAAGGATTCTGATAACCACATAAGTGTATAAAGAACAATTATAAAGCAGTACAAAAAGACGTGTTGAATAAAAAATGGACACGAGGAGCCAGTTGGAATAGGTGGGTGGCCACCAATATTCACCTGGATAAATCCTCCCCCATTAGGAAGAAATCGTGTGCATTGCATTTATTTCCCCCATCAGGTGAGGAAATTTTTTCTGGATTTGGCCCTGGGTGAGGAAACTTGCGCACCATTCTAGTAGGAATTTTCTAATGAGGGTTTTAAAAACTGCTCCCAACTAAAGTGGACCTTGTTTGGGGGTTTCCAAAGGTGTGAAATTGATCTCCTCTAGGTGTGAATATGGAAGATAAATGTGGATTCGTCATTCCAAATGTGTTGGTTGAAATCAAAACAGAGGAGGTGGGTGTAAAGGAAGAAATGTGAGCAATAGTGTGTTCACCAGGTTGGTTACTCCATCCAAAAGGAACATGATTAGACACGAGGTTAACAGGAGGAATGCCTCCAATGGTAGGAGTCATTTGAGGGACATGAGTTCCACCAAACGACAATGGAGTATAAGGAGGAGTTGTGCCCCCAAGTCCAATTCTAACATTAGTGCCATTTGTTGGGATGGAGTTTGAAAACTGTGATGTAAAATTTGGCATACCATAAGAAAAAGGACTAGAGGCCATAGGGATGGACTGAAAATTTTATCCCGATGAGTGATTAAGAGACCCAAAAGGGTTCATGGCTAGAGGTTGAGTATTCACTATAGGACATGAAACGGTGATGACAGATGCCTCTGACACTACAACCATTGTGGTTTAAGGTGTCGAAGGGGTACCATTAACTATAGTAGGCATGGGAGTTGAAGGGCTCCCAATATCTTGATTACCCAGCTCAATACTCATCCTTGTACGATCACAAGTCTGATAAGTGGAGGTTTGTGTGCCATGTATAATAACTCTATGCCTTTTAGAAGGCAAAGAATCAAAATGTGGTGGAAACTCTAACAAGGAGGTATACCTTCGGGGAAGCTGGTCTGGCTCCATGATGACTCAATACTCGATATATAGAAAACAAATCCTAAGACCAACTAGTAATCAAAGAGAACACCAAAAATAATCAAACGACCAATATGCACACAAATAAGATAAAGTGGTTGAAAGGGACCTCCCTCTCTAAATTAAGTATGCCTCACCCAAGAGGGGTCTGAGACTCCTCTGCTAAAGATCAGAGGAAACATAATTAGTTATAAGGGCCCTCGTGGGCTTAACAACTAGTCGGTCATATCCCCTTGGAGAGGTAATCCTCCATAAAGGTTGTGTGTTGTACGAACCTTATCTGACCCAGGGTATCTGTAGAATAACCCCTGCAAGTAACCTATGTGGTACCTAAGTCAATAAACTAAGAAACCACGGTATAACCAATGCACAGGCGAACATTCGTAAGTAAGGTCCACCATATGGGCAGGGTAGAAAAGCTTGAAACCTTGAAAGCACCACCTCTCACAAAGGTAAGGGCACAAGGAAGATCCCCATATAATACTAGATCCACAGAAACATATCTGATTCTAATAAGGTATCAGGGGGATATCCCTTCAACCAAACTCACGTGACCTCATTATTAAATACGGTGTAAGCGAAGCCTCTTGATATTACCGATTATACCATGGATTTCTCCACTCCCTTAGTCAGAAACATATGTTGATTTAATAGCCTTGGAGACTTTTACACACAAAATCCTATTCGAAGGCTCTAAATCCTAAGCTAGTTTGTGCACCCTACAAAAATAAAATCGTTACAAATCAATTTTAAATTATAGCATTACTTTTAATGGCCTTTCTTACTCAAAAGGTGTGGTCATGAAACTAGTGATGTTATGACTCAGCAAGTAAAATAAATGAATGTGAATACAATGAAAAGTTCTAACTTCATTTTCCAATAAATGATATGCTTTTCAAAATGCAATTCTCAATTCAGTTCTACAATTCTAAAATAAAATTGCAACCTTTCTTTACATGCACTAAGATTAACGATAAAGACTCAAAAGATCAAAAACACTAATCAATGTAAAATGACTAATATTTTTTT
>JASDQU010880606.1:492-19223 GCA_032191745.1 Picea mariana
GAAGTACAGTTTTTCTGTTTGTTGTTTTGTGTTGGAATTTTTCTTAACATTCTGATCTGAATTCATTACTTCCACAGAGATAACTGCTTCGCCCAGTGTGTCGCCATTGTTGGCAGCCAACCCATTTTTTTTTCGATTACTCTCAAAAGCTGCCTACACCCCTTGCGGTATCATGACAAATCATTGTCGCATTGTGTTAAGGGACATGTGTCTCGTTTCTTCAACCATTACAATTCAATTTTGACTCAGTTTTCACAATTGCAAATGTGAAAACACCTATCTCGTTGATTATACTGTTGTCATCTTTTTGATTTGTTGGTTGATATTTGATCATTGGTTTATCGTATGATTGATAAAGGTTTTACAACACTTATGTTCTTAATCTTTGTCTTACCTTGATTACAAGACTTATGTTCTTAATCAGTTGTCTTACCTGGAAAAACACTGAATATAAACCCCAACTTGACAGTTGTTGAAACACAACAATTAATGAAGTTACTTCTTGAACATAAGGAAGCATTCGCATGGGACTATACAAATATGAAGGGAATCTCTCCTGAATTATGCACTCATCGTATTTATATCAAGGAAGATTGTCGACTGATATGCCAACCTCAATGACGAATGAACCCTAATTTATGAGAAATTCTTAAAGAAGAACTTCAAAAATTTCTTAATGCAGGGTTTATATATCCTATATCTGACAGTGAATGGGTTTCCCCATTGGTAATAGTTCCTAAAAAAACCGGGAAATGGATAGTGTGTGTAGATTATAGAGCCTTAAATAAAGCCACTCAAAAAGATCACTTTCCGTTGCCATTCATTGATCAGGTGTTAGATAATTTGTTAGGGAAGAAATTCTTCTCTTTCTTATATGGTTTCAGTGGGTATAACCAGATCAAAATTGCACCCCAAGACCAAGATAAGATCACTTTTACTAGCCCCTGGGGAACTTTTGCTTATAGATTCCTCCCATTCGGACTATGTAATGCACCAACAACCTTTCAAAGAGCAGTTATAGGAATCTTTTCTGATATGCTTAATGACTCTATGGAAATTTTTATGGATGATTTTACCCCTTATGGTGTCTCTTTAGACGAAGCACTACAAAATCTTGAGAAAGTAATTAACCGATGTATACAAGCCCACCTCTCCTTAAGCACCAAAAAATGTCATATGATGATGAGTGAAGGAGTGGTACTTGGACATTTTATGTCATCTCAAGGAATTTAGGTAGATCCATCCAAGATACAAGTCATTAAAGACCTTCCTATTCCTAAAACCCAAACAGATGTGAGAAGTTTTTTAGGACATGCTGGATACTATAGAAGATTTATCAAAAAAATTTCCAAAATGGCTTCTCCTTTGTTCGTGTTACTTAAGAAAAATGTTGAATTCAAGTGGACCAATCTTTGCCAGGAAGCATTTGATGCACTCAAACATCAGTTATCTATAGATCCTATTCTAAGAGGACCTGATTGGACACTTCCCTTTCATATATCCTTTGATGCTTCAGATACTGCAATAGGAGTTGTCTTGGGACAAGAAGAAAATCATCTCCCTTATGCCATCTATTTTATTAGCAAGAATATGAGTCAGGCTAAACTTAACTATACAGTTATCAAAAAGGAATTTTTAGTAGTTATCTATGCTATTAATAAATTTCGACATTACATCACTGGCTATTCTACTTTTTTCCATACCGATCACTCAGATATCAAATATTTAATGAATAAACCTGTCACAAACGCTTGAGTCACCAGATGGTTACTATTATTACAAGAATTTGATATTACAATTGTAGATAGACCAGGAAAATAAAATGTAGTTGTTCATTTCCTTTCTCGGTTAACACCTAATGATAATTCTCCAGCAGATGATTCCTTTCTTGATGAATATTTATTTGCAGTATATGATCACTCACCATGGTATGCAGACATCGCTAAATACTTGGTTGCAGGGAAGTTACCACCACATCTAACCCACCGAGAGAAAAGAAGAATTATTCAACAAAGTGCTCGGTATAGCTAGATAAGTGGGTGTCTTTTCCACACAGGACTTGATCAAGAAATCTGAAGATGCATTAGAGAAGATGAGGTTTATGATTTACTAAAAGCTTGTCATGATGGCCCTTGTGGAGGGAATTTTGCTGATAAGAGAAAAAAACATAAAATTCTCAGGATGGGTTATTATTGGCCCTCACTTTTTAAGGATACAAAGAAATATGTTCGAGCCTGTGATAGCTGTCAAAGAATGGGTCAACCTAATCATAGAGATGAAATTCCATTAAATCCCCAGGTAGCACTCGAACCATTTGAAAAATGGGCCTTAGACTTTGTAGGACCCATTAACCCTCCATCCAATCAAAAAGTTTATATAGTGGTATGCACAGATTATATGACCAAATGGGTGGAGTCTAAAACACTCCATAGAGCTACAAAAGAAGCGGTTCTATATTTTTTATTTGAAGATATCTTTATCAAATTTAGAGTGCCTAGAGAATTAGTCATAGATGGAGGACCTTCTTTCACTTCTCATGGCTTTAAATCCACCCTTCAAAAATATCATATTCATCATAGAATGACTACACCATACCACCCCCAAGCCAATGGACAGGTGGAAAGCACAAACAAAGTAATAGAAGCCATTCTCACAAAAACAGTAAAGGAAAACAGAAAGGATTGGTCTCACAGGCTCCCTAAAGAATTATGGGCTTACAGAACTACCTGGAGAAATACTACAGGATTCTCTCCCTATGAATTAGTTTATGGAAAAAGTGTCATCTTTCCTATGGTATTTGAAATTAAAACCTTAAGGAATGCTTTAGCTGTCAACCTTTATTTGACCAATGCACAGATAGCCAGGTTGTAGTAGCTTAATGAATTGGATGAAAAAAGACTCAATGCCATTCACCAGACAACTATGATACAACAACAAAGATCAAAATGGCATGACAAAACCATCAAGCATAAGCAATTCCAAAAAGGTAACTGGGATTTACTGTATGATTCTCGGTTTAAAGAATTTCAAGGGAAACTATGTACAAGATGGCTTGGACCTTACGAGGTGGACACTGTTTTCCCCAATGGAATAGTAAGGCTCCTCACAATTGACGACTCTAAAACACCGTTATTAGTGAATGGTCATCGGCTCCTTCTGTACCAGTGCCCCATTTCCAAAGAAGATTTTAAGGCGACATGTGTGGCAGACTCACATTATCTCTTTTTAGAGGAGCCTCCTACCCCTCATTGCAATTAATTTTTCTGAATTTAATTCCTTTAGTATTAGATTAAATTTATTTTACTAATAATCCCTGTCAAGGAATGGCATGTTACATCTAGTTTCATCCTTGGTTGAACCACTCACCAAAGTAGTTGATCCAGTTCCATCATTGATCATCCCCACTTTTCATCTGGAAAGTGAAACCCAAGTGACTGATCTAGTGCCATCATTCATCAGTCCCACCCTTCATCCAAAGAGTATCAAAGTGGTCGACCCGACTCTGCCATCAATCGATCCCACTCCTCCTTTGAAAAGTGTCAAAGTGGTTGCTCCGGTTACTTCATCGGTCAATCCCACTCCACCTCTGATGAGTGCTAAAGTGATTGATCCAGTCCCTTCATTGGTTAGTCCCACCCTTCATCCAAAGAGTGCCAATGTGGTTTCTGTGGTTAGGTCATCAGTCAATCCCACTCTTCCTCTGAAGAGTTCCAAGATGGTCGATCTGATATCATCATCAATCGATCTTACTCTCCCGTTAGAGAGTAAACCCGATTCTGCCCACGTTTTTCTCATTGATACAAGATCTTCCTTGTCGAGGGGCATTTCTCCTTCTCCTGTGAAAACCCCTCCAAGTAATGAGGCCATCCTTTTTTATTGGGGTGGGATAACTAAACCTCGTCTCCCGTCTCACATTCATTTTAAGATTCCAGTTCAGGTTTTTGGTCGAGATGTTCCTCATACGCTGATAGATGAAGGTTTGTCCATTAGTATTTTGTCCTCTATTTCTTGGAAAGCTTTAGGCTATCCTAAGCTTGTGCCGGTTACCCAGACTCTATTCTCTTTCAACAGAAGAACCAGTCAACCTTTAGGGACCCTTCCTCAGTTTTCGGTAACTTTGGGAGGAAAAAAATCTTTATTGATGTTATGGTAGTCCATGACCCCTTGGATTTCGATTTACTCCTTGGGCGATATTATGTCTATGCCATGAAAGTTATTTTGTTCACTCTTTTTCACATGATATCTTTCCCGCACGATGGAAGAATGGTGACTATCGATTAACTTTCATTTGTTGGCCCTGACTTGACCATCAACCCAATAACCTCCCTAATCGAGTCTTATATGCAGTCGGTATCTTCCCTGCCACAAGTCAATTATGTGGCACTGTCTCCCATGACTTCAAATTATGATTATTTGGATCTGGTAGTTAACATGGTGATCTCTTCAGTAGTTCTATTGGAGCTGGATCACCTTACCCATGACGAGACCCTCAACATGTGTTCCTTCTAGAGCATTCTTCTTCCATCCAGTGAAGATCTCTTGGAAGACATGACCAAGTTTTGTCCCTTAACATGTTTTCCTTCCAAAGAATTATCCTCTTGGAAGCCATTATCAAGAAGAGGTCACAAGCATAGTTTCCCTCTCTGTGACAAGCTCATTAAAAAAAGAAACAGAGGCTTTGAGCATAGTTTTCCTTTCTGTAGCAAGCTCGTTAAAAAATGAAATAGAGGCCATGAGAATAGATTTTCCTCTCTGTAACAAGCTCATTAAAAAATGAAACAGAAATCTGGGGATTGAACTCAGAGTCTTGAGCATAGTTCTTTTCCTTTGTCAAGCTCGTTAGAAAATACAATAGTCACCTCTCCTGTCAGATCGAGTCTTTCACTAGATCTCATAAATGTCGAGTCACGTCTTTCATTAGGTCTCGTATTTGACCCTTCATTTCATCCACCCTTATCCTTTTTCTCCATCTAGTACAAAATTTGGTGACAACCTCAAATTCAGTGAATGAATTGAAGCTTGGGGGGCATGTATCCATCCTTTTGATGATCATTCTGGAGTTAAGCCACTAGCTTTTCAAGCTGGGGGCATACCGAGCTTAGTCTTTATTCTTTCTCACCATCGTAAAAACATGAGAATGTAACTGAGCAACCATTTATCTCTTTTTCATACTCGTAAAGGTTATACGAAAAAGGAACCCCTTGGAGTCGTCCTTAAGCTCTTTTCAGACTCTCTAAACATGAAACTATTGTCAAGTGATCTTGCTTCCTTTCCCACTCATTAAAAGGTTTGAAAGGGTGTCTTTTGAGTGATAATCTATCTCTTTTTTGTCCTTTCGAGACTAATATTATGAAAAAGGACCACATTGGAGTCATCTTTAAGTCATTTTAAGACTCTCTAAATATGAAAAACAACCAAGTTTACCTTCTCTGGACTCGTTAAATGATCATACATTGAAGGACTCATACAAGATCAAACCCTTACCTCTTCCAGTTCGTTAAACAAAGGAAGAGAAACTTACCAAAGGTGAGTTATATTGAGCATGTTTTACCCTCCTCAAGCTTGTTAAACCAAAAAGAGGTACTCGTCTATCTGGATGGGGGGAAAAATTGAAGGAAGCAAGACAAGGATTTTTTTAGAACATTACTAATAATCCTTACAATCTCCCTTGAACACGACATTTTATCTTTGCACGCATTTCAATCTGTTGAACCTCTGCATTGAACCAATCCTTTGAGTTTCATTACTCCTTTTGGTCACCCAATGTAAGTCATAGTATCCATTGCATTATCAAGTTTTGGTCCCTATCAAGTTTCTGCTGTCATGCCTTAGTGTTCAAGGGAAGTATCTGCCTCGAGAGTCAACCATCACAAATATTCCTATTCCAATACMTGTGTCAGTCCATGTTCATTTGATCTAACAATTTACATCTCTATGTCAGTTTGATGTCATTGATGGGGGATACATCAAGGCACTACTTCGACGAGTCTATTCCTATCGACCTCAACACATCATCTGGGAAATAGACTTAGAAACCAGTTAGTACCTTGGGACCTGCATGCCTCAATGGCAGGCCTTCTTGGGTCCGAAAGTGGGTTTACATCGTTGACCTCTGATCGAATTATTCCATGGATGTTCGACTTCATCTTGTCCATTCACATTCATTGGAATGTACTAGAGTACCTTGGGAATCATTGACATCAATGGTGATCTCCCTCGCGCTTGTTAACGGTTTACATCATTGACCGGTAATCAAGTGGTTTCTGCCATGTTCGACATCAATACATCTATTCGCATGGTTAGATTCGTACTACATAGAGATTGGTAAGAAGACCTTGGGTTGTTTCATTCACTCCGATATATTCTTTACCCAGGTTGCGACGGATTTTCTCTTGAATATTGACATATATACTGTCACATAGATCCAATTTTTATTGGTCTGTGGCTATGTCTTACCATCTCGTAGATCCACAGTGTATTTTTCATGGCTACAATCAGTTCATGTCATGGAAATATAGATCCACATTGTATGTTTGGTGGCTATACTCTTCAGTCAATATGATTATGGATCCGCAATGTATTTGATGGCGACCATACCTAAAAAGTTTTTTTCACTCAAGCATAGGTATGTCTGCCTTGGGTTTGAAACATGTCTTAGTATTTGTTTGATGGTTGTGTGCATATTTCTCCAGCCTCTCTATGTCCATACCCTTACTCGAAAAATTCTACAACGTACTTCAGTCAACATCATCTTTTGACTTCTCACTCTGGGGGGGAATCTGTTACACATCAAAATTACTCACTTCAATAGTGTCGCAAGTTTCGTCATTACAAATGTTGTAAGTGTCGCATCTTGTCTGCAAGTGTCACATCTTGAACATAAGTGTCACAAACATCATACTTCCATATTGCCTATGTTGTGCCTCTAACGACATCATAAGGACACTTAAGACACCTCAAAGGCTAGTTTTGAAGAGGAGAAATCACTTGACAAGGAGTACAAGCCTTTTGCCACTGAAAAAACTACTTAAAAATGATTTTTGGAAGGCAACTCTCCCCTACCCACTATCAGGGTGTGCCAAATTTCCATAACCTTCTTTGGAGGAGCGTTGAAATGATCTGTGCACCCTTTTGGGGGAGCACTACCCTTCCTGAGCGAATTTTGGTTTGTTGAGATAAATCAGGGCAATCTATGAAGTTGGTTGGATTCGAATATGAGTTCAAGGAGTGATATTAGGGAAGATCCTCAACTGAAGGAGAATAATCATCAACTTGTCCCAAAGATCTCTCAAGTGGTTGGGCCTCTCCAAGATTATATAAGGAGGCCTTCTCATGGTGAAAGATACATGAAAATATTGGAGGTATGAAACCTATGATCTCATAGGAAACATACATTACAAATATAGAGATTGGGAGACATTGTAAAGAATCTAACTTATGATCTCATAAGGGAGACATCATTGAAGCATCAACATTCTCTGTGTGGATTATTTGAGCAAGGGTCTGGACAAAGGGAGATTGATGAAGTTTTTGCACTACATCCATGGTTGTAAGCAGCACTTTGTTCTCATTAATATAAATTCGTGTTTGGCCTGTTTCCTTTAAAGTTTGTGTATATGAACTTGTTCCTTTCATAGATTCATTATAAAGCTAATCATAGTAGATTAGGAAGTATTGTTGTTTTTTCTCATCGTACCACAAGACCTTCAACTGAACTTGGAGATCAAGATCATCCTGGAGTGAACAAGGACACACATAAGTAAAAATCTATTTGCATTTCTTCCCTCTTCTTCTTTTATAGTTTAGCTTTATGATAAAGGAATATCAGTGTCCATAATAGCACTTTTTGTCTTGAAGTTAGGTGTCTAGCATCGAAGAGGGAAACCACTTGTCTGTATGGGGATTCTCCTGTAACAGTCTTTCTCCATCAATGCTAGTGAATCTAGGGAGCCATTTTTCATACTTCGAGGGTATTTGGCTAGGGTATCCCGAGATTTTACTCATGTCTAAAGGCTTGTAGTTTCCCAGATCCCATTGTGAATTCATAGTTGGCTTCGTCATCAGTGGAGTCGCGAGATAATTTTCTTGAAACTATCAAAAGATAAGGGAAAACACCCTAAGTGGAGTCACCACGTAAGCTTGTAAGATAGATACTCTAGAGGTAAGGCTTACCAAAAAGTGTAGTCTTGAGGAGAATTGACTCATTGTTCCCCGACAACAGTGCCAAAATGTTACTGCACAATTTTTAGTTAAAATAATAGATGGATGAAAGGAGGTCAAACTCGCGTAACTGAACCAATTCCACCACTGTCACCTCAATGGGAAGGATCTTTTTGTTTAGGGAGGTAAGGCCTAGAGGAGACGTCCTTGGTGACCTGAGGTTTTGAGAAGGAAAAAGGATTAAAGTCTAAGTGATAATTTCCCCCTCACAAGTCACCACCAATCAGATAGTCCCAAATAATCAACAAATAAAGATAAGTAATAACCAAAGAGTGTACCTACCTGAGACAAAGCAACAAAGAAACTATAAATATGGAAGCTCACTTGCTGGTTAGTACTTCGTATAATTATGGACATCTAATATAAAGAAATTGACAATGATACAGATGAAGTAAATCAATGATGTAAACTAGCAATGATTATAATATATCACTTCATAATAAATGATAATGGAAATCAATGTAGCAATATCAACATTAAGAAACAACATCTTAACTAATCATTCAATTTCTTGTAAAGATACAAATGTTGCAATGGTGTAAGTATAGCATAAATAAACAATGGAAGAAATAGGTTTAGTAGATGCTAGTCTACACTAGGGTTATAAGGTTAGGTAGTTGTTCAAAGTATTTGGTTGTTTGAATTTTTGACCAAGGTACTCAAACAGGTCTTAGATCAGTGCTTTATTAGGGAAAATGGAGTAAAAAAGGGATACAAATGTTGAAGGGTTGAAATGATAATAACAAGGCTAGAGACAAGAGGTTTTGATGTTGAAGTGTTGCTATATCTAGGATTCAACAAATCAAACTTGTTGATGGGTCCTAAATCCATTTAATTCAATAGCAGGAACCAACCCTGCCACCGAGGCCCAATTAGACTCTGCAGTGTTTAATGGTGGAATGGCTCTCCAGATATTGCGATCTGGCCAATTAATCGATGGGATTTACGTTTTCTTGTGAAGGTGTCTCCTTCAGTTTGGACTTTCTATTTTTTGTATTTTCTCTTAGGTGGGACCGATATAAGATTGTAAGCCGGTATAAACCAACTTGGCAAAAAAATGGGAAAAGGCTCTACAATACTGGAGAAGAGGCTGAGTTTGGGATAACCCGCTACTCAAGCATGCAAATGACAATTGTATACCACAGGCCTAGTACTAATACGTTAAATGTGAAAGAATCCAATTAGTGTCTTAGATACTAATTATCAAAAAGAAAACACATATGTGATAAGATAATGGCAAGAAAAATAATTCACCTACACTAATCATCCATCACATGATAACACACCGATTCTTCACCATTAAAGAAAAGAGACGTAAAACATTGCATTAAATAACTTAACAATAGATTCAATAGATATTACTCATTACAACATCCATTCATGACATGAGATAGGAAATAGTTCTTCTCCATGTCCAATCACACATGCATTTGATGAAAATATAACTTGTCCATGACAGTTGGTGGCAAAGAACCTTGAGGTTTCACCATGACAAGGTCGTGAAGGGAACAAAACCTGGATCAAGAGGCAGCTTTAGGAAGAACAAGATATGATCATGCAGCTGTGGAAGCGCAAAGGGTGTCGTAAGAACAAACAATGAAAACACCTCATGGAGCGTGAAGCAACCGGGGAGAAATTCCACCCACAAAAGAGGCATGATGGCCGAACTCTGTTTTATATTCTCAGATGCGACGCAAAATTTTGATACTTTTCCCTTTTCCTTTTGAAAATTTTCATGTTATCAATATAAATGGGTTGGTTGGCCTATAGGTGTAGACATTGTCTACTATATGTAACCTTGATGATGGGAATCTAATATATGAAGTCTCAAAATTTTGACAAAAGGATTCTGGTCATAGCAGTTGAATGCATCATTTTTTTTTTCTCTTTGCGTGCGAATATACTGTGTTCTTTGTCCAAATTTCTTGTAAGTTAGCCCTGATTTTGTGCTTAGTGTTGCTCCCAGTTTTTTTTGTATTTTTATTGATATCTTTCTGCAAAACCTCTAATGTCGATCGACTTCATTGTACGGTGTTGATGTGGCACCACTGACTTGGGATAGATGGTACTGAAGACCAGGAACTTAGCTTGTAGGTGATGGTCAGGCTCAGGACTTTTTTCAAGTCGAGCGCTCTATGCTTAACTTGGGAATGTTGATGCCAGAAAGGTCTCAAGGATCAGACTTTAGAAATAAACCTAACACATAGTTTCCTTGTGCATTATCATCCTCGAAATCTCCTGATATCAAAAATGTTTCGGAAGTCGGTGATCGGTGATATTATTTCATTTTTTGTTCAACGCTTACTCTTTTCACCTTTTATCGACACCAAAAGGGATCGATCCTCAGTGATATCATTGAGTGACTCTTGTCGTGGAAGAACAATTTGTTTTTGCCGACGTCGAAAAAGATCGGTGCTCGACGACCTTAGTTCTCTTGAGTGACTTTCTCTCATCTCCAATTCTTTTCGATGCTGAATTTCTTATGCACATCAGGGAAAAATCTTGACTATTGATTCTTTAATTAAATGTTAGTATTTTAAGTTATGGGTTTTAGCATGCTCAAGCAAGATTTGAGAGACTTAAATGAGAAACAAAAATGATAAGCAAAGGAAACATTTTCATACTAAAGTCGAATTAGACAGTGTAAAAGAATCAAGTGGTACCCAAAAAGTAAAATATGACATAGGATTTTTAGGGTGTGTTGAGTGCTCAACAAATGGCAATTTACTGGGTGAAAGTAGAATCTTTGTTCATCCTTCATGTTCAGCTGATACGAAATCTGGTGGAGAACGTTAATGGATTTAAATCAGATCTTCGTTCAACCTTTCATTTGAAATTCTCCAGTTGATTCTTCTGGGTCTGCCTCTAGGGTTTTCCACCTTTATTCCTTCTTCATTTCCTATAACTCTAAATCATGCCCCTTTGAAAAAATATAGTAAAGTATCCACTGACATGAATCATTTAATTACCTTTAATCACTTTCTACGGTGTTGCTCCGCTGCCTACAAGCATACATAGCCCCAACGCAGTCACCCCGACATCACAGACCTTGCTCTGCTACCAGTAAGCTTCCATAGACCCGGCGGAGATATTTGCATACCCTCTCCCACTATTCACTCATTTGGGATAGTTAACTTTTATTTCGGCAGAATTCCCTGAGCGAGTGGGAGAGGATGACTTATGTTTAATTTGCAAAGGGAGATGGTTTAAGTTGAATCCTTTGCTAGATTTATCTTTGGGGTTCATGTAGTCCTTTTTAGCTTTCCAACTTTCCCGTAAGGTTTCACTAGATCACTGGGTAGAACTTTCTGCATTTCTCCAGAGTTGTTCATCTACGCGGGTTAGATAGAGGACTCTTCGAAGAAACCATAGGTTCCTCGACACTTCTTGTGTTGTATTTGAGCAATGAGTTAGGAACAAAGTTCTCTATGTTGCATGATTTGAGGTCAACCATTATCTTGCTAAACACAACCTTCAAAAGTGAAGAAATAAAAAAATTAAAAGAAAATAAAAAATAAAAGTAATTCGCAGTCAACCTAGCTGAAACAACTCATGAAATACGTGCATAAAACATAAAAACCCTTTTTTTTTTAATGGAAATATTGTTTTAGGGCTTGGCCATTTACTGGGAGGATGTCATGTTCCCCCCTTAGATTCTAAAAATGATAAGTGTCTGCCCCAATCTTCTCAACCACCTAGAAAGTTCTAAGCCATAAATTCTGAAACTTAGAATGCTTCCCTTTTGGCTCATTTGCTCTGTCCCATTTTAGGACTAAGTCTCCTACTTCAAAATTCTTCTCTTTAGCCTTATTCTTATCAAACCATATTTTTACTATCTGTTGGTGGGCTATACATTTTGACTTAGACTTTTCCCTTTCTTCTTCTAGCATGAGAAGAGTGTCAATTCTTTGTTGTATGACCGATGAAAGCTCCCCTCTGGAATCTTGGGCTAGTTGAAGAGATGGAAGATAAAGCCCGTTCAGGAGAGTGGATTCCTGCCCATAAACCAAAAAGTACAATAAATTTCCTATAGATTCCTTGGGTGTGACCCTATCATCCCATAAATCGTTATGGAGTATATTATTCCAATTCCTTTGGTTGTCTGCAAATGTTTTCTTCAATATCCTTACTATGTTATTATTAGTTGATTATGCCACTCCATTTTCCTATGGATAGTAATTTGCAGAGTATATAATTATGATTCCTTTGTCTAGAGAAAACTCTGTCAACAGGGTGGAAGAGAAGTAAGCTGCATTATCAAAAACTAGGACAAAAGGGACATCAAACCTTGTGAATAGTTGTTGTTCTATGAATTGGATTACCATCTTCGCGTTTACATGGGTCAGAGGGATGGCCTCTGCCCATTTCGTGAAATAATCGGTGGCAATAGGTATATACTTATGTTGTTTTGAAGAGCTTGGTGTAATATCTCCTATGATATCTAACCCCCTTTGCTCAAAAGGCCTAGAAACAATCACTGGTTGGAGTGGGATTGCTACTCTCTTCTCTCTTCCAGTGCTTACTTGACAGGTTTTATAGTTTCTAGCGTAAGTGTGAGCATCCTTAAACAAAGTGGGGCAATAATAACCAGCTCTCAGTTTCTTATGAGCGGTGGTGTTTCCTGCAAAATTTCCACCAGCAGGGCCATCATGGATTTCCTTCAGAACTTTGTCTTCATATTCACGTTCGAGACATCTTAATAGTACCCCATCATAATTAACCCAAAAGAGTACCGAATTTATGAGGCGATATTGTGCATATTTTAACCTGAGAGCTCTCTTTTCCCTAGGGTTGAGATTTTTTGGACAAGTCCCATGGTGTAAGAGATAATTTAGCTTCATGTACCAAGACTCTTGTCCTGGGAATATGTATGAAACTTTGCTACACCATAATTCGATTTCATTCTCCCACCCAGAATCTTCATTTACTTGGTCCTGGGCTTCGACTGCGAGTTTTCATAACCTTTCCCTTTAACTAGTTTGTCAGGTTTTATATCTAGATCAAATTCTTGAACTACTGCCATCCAGTTCCCTCTTATTTCCCCCATCTCCTGTTGGGTGAATAAGGATCAGACCACAGGGTGAGGAATGATTACCTTGGTGTGGTTCTTGAGGATGTAATACCTAAAGTGTTTTACCTATTTATAAACTGCATAAGTCTATTTCTATATGACAGGATAATTTTTTTAGGCTCCTTGGAGGTTAGTTCCCATGAATGACACTGGGGCCTCGTTGTTGTCATGATCCTTATGAGTCAATACCGCAGTTAACGATTGGTCGGAGGAGAAAGTATAGAGGAAGAGATATTTATTGAAATTGGGACTTCGTAACATAGGGGCTTGAGATATAGTAGTTCTGATGTTGTTGAAATCATCCTTTCGTTCATCATCCCATTTAAATTCAACATCTTTATGAATCATCTTTTGTAAGGGTTTGATAGTTTCCGCGAAATCAGGAGTGAATTTCCTCACAAAATTGATTTGTCCGAAAAAAGACCGCATAACTTTCTTGTTGTCAGGCAACGAGATTTGAGATATGGCCTTAATCCTTTTTGGTTCTATGCAAATTCCTCCTTGAGATATAATGTTTCCTAGCAACTTACCTTCCTCGACGCCAAAAATAGTTTTCTTAGGATTTACGGATATACCGTATCTCCTACACCTTTCGAAAATCTAAGTTAAGTGTTGGATATGCTCTTCTCTATTCTTTGAATACAAAGTTAGTTCATCCAGATACACTAACACACACTTGTTGATTAGTCCCCAAAATGATACGTCCATGGCCCTTTGAAAGGTCACCCTTGCGTTGGCATGCGTTTATAAGTGAAGGTTCCCCACTTGGTTCATAAGCTATCTTTGAAACGATCTTCCTCTAAAACTAGGACTTGGTTGTAACCTGAGAAACCATCTAGTAGAGAGAATATCACTGAGCCATACATGGTCTGTAGGATTTTCTCCATTGGTGGGACTGGGTAATTGTTTATTTCTGAAGCTCTATTGACGTTCTTAAAATCTATGCATAAGCAGATTTCTCCAGACTTTTTCCTCACAAGAACCAAATTTCCTACCCATGCAGAATGCCTAACTTGGAAGATGATTTTGGCATATAAAATTTTCTTCAATTCTCGATACATGAGAGGTTCCAGGGATGGGTGATACTTTCAGAGCTTCTATTGGAAGGGTTTCACTTTAGGTTTTAATAGAATAGTGCATTGAATGATACGGGTGCCATAAGTTTTTAGATCTCGGTAGGACCATGAAAAGACATCTTGATATTGTCTGAATAGTTTGAGATAAGCCTTTCTTTCCTCTTTAGATATAGTCTTTCCAATATTCACATTCTTTGGGTTTTTTGAGGTTCCGATATTTATAGTTTCATGCAGGGGACATGAGCTACCAGCCTTTGCATTTTTAGGCCCCTTAAATTGTTCCTTCAGATCAAAAAGATTTTCCAAATTAGCTATCCCTTTCAAGATTGTAAGAGACTTACATTTGTCAATAGGTTGACCTGTCCGAGAATCTGTTCCTGTTGATTGTTCCTGGAATACTTCATCGTCAAAATCCAAGTCTTTGAAGTTATATTGTTTAGTCAGAAAGTTTATGATATGTTCATACCCTTCAAAGAATTTCCAATTAGAAATATTCTTGGGCACTGATGGTTTGTAGAGTAGTTCCACAGTGAATCGGGAGGCTTCGTAATCTTCTAGAGGTGACAACCTTGAAGCAGGTGTGTCTAAGGAATCATCAAGAATGTTCTTTTCTTTGGGGATCATTGTAATATTGAAAGATTCAAAATGCTCTATTAACCTATGAACTTCCTATTGATAATTCTTTAGGTGCAGGGAATTTCAATGTATGGTATTCATTGTCTAATGATAATCTACGAGTCTCTGAAAACCTTCAATTCTTTGACATTTAAGTCTATGGATTTCTTTAGCCCTTGTACTAGAGCTTCATACTCGGTGGTGTTATTTGTGCATTCAAATTCTAGTCTACGGGATATGAAATGACGTTTACCTTTTGGATCAATGAGGATGCACCCTACCCCTGATCCTTCCCATTATTTAGATCCATCAAAATATATGTTCCATATATTTGAGAGAAAGTTAACTGTTTCTTCCTTCTTATTACTTTATTTCCCTCAAATATTTTGTTTGGTAATTTCTAGCATAGGTTCTTGATAGAAGATGGTTTCCTCTATCAGTATTGGTGATTTCTCTTGAAAAACCATTTCAGAGTTCTAAGTGAGAGGGACATCATATGGAAGAGGGGAGAAGTTCCTGAAAAATGAATCGTAGGAATAATTTCTTAGCACGGGGAAATCTGTCGATGAGGGCTTGTTTAGGGTTTCTAGATCAGTGACCGTATGTTTCAGATATCTCTCCCTATCTATTCTTATCATATTCTTGTGTCCCTCCAATGGTAGCCAAAGGTGTTCCCAGTCTATACTAAAGTACATGTTTAACTTCTCAGACCAATCTCGACTTAGTAATAACCCATAGGCCTATGGGATATCTACTACAATGATGTAAATCACTTGCACAAACATAGGATGTGTCACTATCCTGATCATTACATCTCTGAGTTCCCGCATGACTTTGACTTGGGTTCTGTCTAGTTATATCACATGTTTATCACTCTTGAGAGGCAGTGCATTTAGTTTTTTTACATATATATAGTGGCATAACGTTAGACGATGCTCTTGAATCGACCAAACAATTGTGGAGGTTCCTGCTGAAAACTTCAAATGTCAAAAGGAACGGTGGGACAATGGGTTTTCCCTTCTTATCTTCCAAGCAGGTATCCATAATTGGTTTATTTACTAGATCTTTGGAAGTTAGATTTCTTTGTTGTTCATTGCTTGTCGGTGGGTTTTCTACTGATTTCAAAGCTTGTAGAAGGAAGTCTTTTTGTTGAGGGATTCTACATATGTACATAACCAATATATTATCCTTCAACTTCATTAGATATTCAACTATGTTGTACTCTAGTTTGGGAGATTCTTGGGTGTGGATGATAATAGGGTTCTTACGGGGAGAAAAATGTTCTTTCGGGTGATCGAGAGTTGATCTTTCCCCTGACATTTGAGTGGTAGTAGGATCTTTTGAGACAGGAGGACCTTTACTTCTCGTTTGCAAAACTGAGACCTCTGCGGGTGGTTCTTGAACCTGAAATAGGTCGTCAGAAGGAATAATTAGGTTAGGATCCTATATCAACATGGTTGTATCTTCTAGTGGATCAATCTCTTCCTGGTCAACAACATTGATAACTGAACTTCTTGGTTGCTCAGTCAGGGAGACTTCATCTAGAAACTGATTGTCCATCAAATTCATGGCATGTACCCATTGAGGGAAGTCTCTTTTGGATTGGTTTTCCTAATGATAAGTACAAAAAGAATGAGATGTGACATTCCCTAGATCGATATTCAAGTTAGCTGAGGGAGGTTCAATTTCTTTGAATGGTGGGTTCCTTTTAAAGAAAGGCTAATAGGGCCTTTGGCCTTGGTTTCCTTCCCTTGTGTTTCTCTTCATGTCTATGATATCATTTGATAATTTCTTAACCATGCATTGTAGATGTTCTATGTATCCATTACCCTTGTTGGGCATTTGTTCTTCTTGTTTCCCTGGTGGTCTAGTCAGAAGGAGTCCTCTCCTAGGAGGGGGTTGAAATTATTTCTTAACTAAAGAGACATGGCCTTCTTTACACCCTTTCATCGGGAATTATATCATTTTGTCTTCTTCAAAATTCTCAGCCAGGGTTCATTTGACAGCCCTTTTCACGAGCATGGAAATAGAAGCTAGGAGAGCGTTAGCATAAACTTCAATTTTCAACTCCTGAGTTGGTTTGGCTTTGGGCTAAAGTTTGTTTAAGATGATTGTGAATCTTTGATTGAAATATTTAACCTTTTATTTTGAACTCATGGTGGCTATGAACAATTCAGCCATTAGAGCTCCTGTAGTGGTTTCTTTGGCAAATTTGCCTAAAAAATCCTTCTTAAACTTTGTCCAACTAGTTATGGATCCTATAGATAGGTTAAAATACCATGTGGAGGATAAGTTATCAAAAGCATAGGGGAACATCCTGCAAACTACGTCTTCATGTTGGACGTTCATAACTCTGTTCGCTAGTATAAATTTCCTTATATGATCTTCAAGCAACCCTGAGGTTTCTGGGTCGAACTTAGGAAGTAACTTTTATGGATGTCGGGGAAGGTTATGGACTGGTCCCGGGAGGTCCAAAGCATCTTTGGCCAACGAGGGTTGATTTTTCAGTGGCGGGTTTCCCCTTTCTTCATTATGGCTTTTTTTGTCCTTCATATCTTCAGATTCTGAGTTAAAGTCCTCCTCTTTCGAAAAATTTTCTGGTTCAGATACATCATCGACTGACATTTCATGGATCATGTTAAGAGTATCTTTGATTTCGATGATTGAAAAATCTGTTAGGTCTTCTACTGTGTGCATTAAAACCTCGTCGGGAGTATTAACCACTGGTCTTCTTACTTGTTTTCTTTGAGGAAGTATCGGAGCTAAGGATAATGCATTGATCTGTCAGGCGTATGCTCTTGTGATTCTTCTAAATTGATTTAATTCCTTGTGAGGGAGAGCGTAAGGTATTTCAGGGTACAATTTTTATTCCTTAGGCTATGGTGAGTTACGCATTTTAGGAGTAATCAACGTGTGTGGGTTATCTTGGGAATGACTAGCCATGCATGCATGTTGTTTTGAATCTGCAAGTTGTCTGAAATATTATGTGAAATATGTATTCATCCATTCATTCTCAGGCCCTCCTTCTAGTGTCAATTCTGTTGATGGGTCCTAAATCCATTTAATTCAATAGCAGGAACTAAACCCTCCACTGAGGGTCAATTAGACTCTGCAACAATTAATGGTGAAATGGTTCTCCAGATATTGCGATCCGACCAATTAATCTATGGGCTTTACGTTTTCTTGTGAAGGTGTCTCCTTCAGTTTGGAATTTCTCTTTTTTGTATTTTCTCTTACGTGGGACCGATATAAGATTGTAAGCTAGTACAAACCAACTTGGCAACAAAATGGGAAAAGGTTCTATAATACTGGAGAAGAGGTTGAGGTTGGGATAACCCGCTACTCAAGCATGCAGACGACAATTCTATACCACAGGCCTAGTACTAATACATTAACCATATGAGAATCCAATTATTGTCTAAGATACTAATTATTAGAAAGAAAACACATATGTGATAAGATAATATCAAGAAAAATATTTCACCTACACTAATCATCTATCGCATGATAACACAACAATTCATCTTCATCATTAAAGAAAAGAGTTGTAAAACATTGCATCAGATAACTTAACAATAGATTCAATAGCTCTTAATCATTACAACATCCATTCATGAGACGAGATAGGAAATATTTCTTCTCCATGTCCAATCACACACGCATTTGATGAAAATATAACTTGTCTCTAGTCCAGAAGGTCTTCTCTATTAAAGGTAGCTTAGAAATAATTCTTAACAAAACAAAAAAAA
>JASDQU010880606.1:19243-34901 GCA_032191745.1 Picea mariana
TGTGTCAGTCCATGTTCATTTGATCTAACAATTTACATCTCTATGTCAGTTTGATGTCATTGATGGGGGATACATCAAGGCACTACTTCGACGAGTCTATTCCTATCGACCTCAACACATCATCTGGGAAATAGACTTAGAAACCAGTTAGTACCTTGGGACCTGCATGCCTCAATGGCAGGCCTTCTTGGGTCCGAAAGTGGGTTTACATCGTTGACCTCTGATCGAATTATTCCATGGATGTTCGACTTCATCTTGTCCATTCACATTCATTGGAATGTACTAGAGTACCTTGGGAATCATTGACATCAATGGTGATCTCCCTCGCGCTTGTTAACGGTTTACATCATTGACCGGTAATCAAGTGGTTTCTGCCATGTTCGACATCAATACATCTATTCGCATGGTTAGATTCGTACTACATAGAGATTGGTAAGAAGACCTTGGGTTGTTTCATTCACTCCGATATATTCTTTACCCAGGTTGCGACGGATTTTCTCTTGAATATTGACATATATACTGTCACATAGATCCAATTTTTATTGGTCTGTGGCTATGTCTTACCATCTCGTAGATCCACAGTGTATTTTTCATGGCTACAATCAGTTCATGTCATGGAAATATAGATCCACATTGTATGTTTGGTGGCTATACTCTTCAGTCAATATGATTATGGATCCGCAATGTATTTGATGGCGACCATACCTAAAAAGTTTTTTTCACTCAAGCATAGGTATGTCTGCCTTGGGTTTGAAACATGTCTTAGTATTTGTTTGATGGTTGTGTGCATATTTCTCCAGCCTCTCTATGTCCATACCCTTACTCGAAAAATTCTACAACGTACTTCAGTCAACATCATCTTTTGACTTCTCACTCTGGGGGGGAATCTGTTACACATCAAAATTACTCACTTCAATAGTGTCGCAAGTTTCGTCATTACAAATGTTGTAAGTGTCGCATCTTGTCTGCAAGTGTCACATCTTGAACATAAGTGTCACAAACATCATACTTCCATATTGCCTATGTTGTGCCTCTAACGACATCATAAGGACACTTAAGACACCTCAAAGGCTAGTTTTGAAGAGGAGAAATCACTTGACAAGGAGTACAAGCCTTTTGCCACTGAAAAAACTACTTAAAAATGATTTTTGGAAGGCAACTCTCCCCTACCCACTATCAGGGTGTGCCAAATTTCCATAACCTTCTTTGGAGGAGCGTTGAAATGATCTGTGCACCCTTTTGGGGGAGCACTACCCTTCCTGAGCGAATTTTGGTTTGTTGAGATAAATCAGGGCAATCTATGAAGTTGGTTGGATTCGAATATGAGTTCAAGGAGTGATATTAGGGAAGATCCTCAACTGAAGGAGAATAATCATCAACTTGTCCCAAAGATCTCTCAAGTGGTTGGGCCTCTCCAAGATTATATAAGGAGGCCTTCTCATGGTGAAAGATACATGAAAATATTGGAGGTATGAAACCTATGATCTCATAGGAAACATACATTACAAATATAGAGATTGGGAGACATTGTAAAGAATCTAACTTATGATCTCATAAGGGAGACATCATTGAAGCATCAACATTCTCTGTGTGGATTATTTGAGCAAGGGTCTGGACAAAGGGAGATTGATGAAGTTTTTGCACTACATCCATGGTTGTAAGCAGCACTTTGTTCTCATTAATATAAATTCGTGTTTGGCCTGTTTCCTTTAAAGTTTGTGTATATGAACTTGTTCCTTTCATAGATTCATTATAAAGCTAATCATAGTAGATTAGGAAGTATTGTTGTTTTTTCTCATCGTACCACAAGACCTTCAACTGAACTTGGAGATCAAGATCATCCTGGAGTGAACAAGGACACACATAAGTAAAAATCTATTTGCATTTCTTCCCTCTTCTTCTTTTATAGTTTAGCTTTATGATAAAGGAATATCAGTGTCCATAATAGCACTTTTTGTCTTGAAGTTAGGTGTCTAGCATCGAAGAGGGAAACCACTTGTCTGTATGGGGATTCTCCTGTAACAGTCTTTCTCCATCAATGCTAGTGAATCTAGGGAGCCATTTTTCATACTTCGAGGGTATTTGGCTAGGGTATCCCGAGATTTTACTCATGTCTAAAGGCTTGTAGTTTCCCAGATCCCATTGTGAATTCATAGTTGGCTTCGTCATCAGTGGAGTCGCGAGATAATTTTCTTGAAACTATCAAAAGATAAGGGAAAACACCCTAAGTGGAGTCACCACGTAAGCTTGTAAGATAGATACTCTAGAGGTAAGGCTTACCAAAAAGTGTAGTCTTGAGGAGAATTGACTCATTGTTCCCCGACAACAGTGCCAAAATGTTACTGCACAATTTTTAGTTAAAATAATAGATGGATGAAAGGAGGTCAAACTCGCGTAACTGAACCAATTCCACCACTGTCACCTCAATGGGAAGGATCTTTTTGTTTAGGGAGGTAAGGCCTAGAGGAGACGTCCTTGGTGACCTGAGGTTTTGAGAAGGAAAAAGGATTAAAGTCTAAGTGATAATTTCCCCCTCACAAGTCACCACCAATCAGATAGTCCCAAATAATCAACAAATAAAGATAAGTAATAACCAAAGAGTGTACCTACCTGAGACAAAGCAACAAAGAAACTATAAATATGGAAGCTCACTTGCTGGTTAGTACTTCGTATAATTATGGACATCTAATATAAAGAAATTGACAATGATACAGATGAAGTAAATCAATGATGTAAACTAGCAATGATTATAATATATCACTTCATAATAAATGATAATGGAAATCAATGTAGCAATATCAACATTAAGAAACAACATCTTAACTAATCATTCAATTTCTTGTAAAGATACAAATGTTGCAATGGTGTAAGTATAGCATAAATAAACAATGGAAGAAATAGGTTTAGTAGATGCTAGTCTACACTAGGGTTATAAGGTTAGGTAGTTGTTCAAAGTATTTGGTTGTTTGAATTTTTGACCAAGGTACTCAAACAGGTCTTAGATCAGTGCTTTATTAGGGAAAATGGAGTAAAAAAGGGATACAAATGTTGAAGGGTTGAAATGATAATAACAAGGCTAGAGACAAGAGGTTTTGATGTTGAAGTGTTGCTATATCTAGGATTCAACAAATCAAACTTGTTGATGGGTCCTAAATCCATTTAATTCAATAGCAGGAACCAACCCTGCCACCGAGGCCCAATTAGACTCTGCAGTGTTTAATGGTGGAATGGCTCTCCAGATATTGCGATCTGGCCAATTAATCGATGGGATTTACGTTTTCTTGTGAAGGTGTCTCCTTCAGTTTGGACTTTCTATTTTTTGTATTTTCTCTTAGGTGGGACCGATATAAGATTGTAAGCCGGTATAAACCAACTTGGCAAAAAAATGGGAAAAGGCTCTACAATACTGGAGAAGAGGCTGAGTTTGGGATAACCCGCTACTCAAGCATGCAAATGACAATTGTATACCACAGGCCTAGTACTAATACGTTAAATGTGAAAGAATCCAATTAGTGTCTTAGATACTAATTATCAAAAAGAAAACACATATGTGATAAGATAATGGCAAGAAAAATAATTCACCTACACTAATCATCCATCACATGATAACACACCGATTCTTCACCATTAAAGAAAAGAGACGTAAAACATTGCATTAAATAACTTAACAATAGATTCAATAGATATTACTCATTACAACATCCATTCATGACATGAGATAGGAAATAGTTCTTCTCCATGTCCAATCACACATGCATTTGATGAAAATATAACTTGTCCATGACAGTTGGTGGCAAAGAACCTTGAGGTTTCACCATGACAAGGTCGTGAAGGGAACAAAACCTGGATCAAGAGGCAGCTTTAGGAAGAACAAGATATGATCATGCAGCTGTGGAAGCGCAAAGGGTGTCGTAAGAACAAACAATGAAAACACCTCATGGAGCGTGAAGCAACCGGGGAGAAATTCCACCCACAAAAGAGGCATGATGGCCGAACTCTGTTTTATATTCTCAGATGCGACGCAAAATTTTGATACTTTTCCCTTTTCCTTTTGAAAATTTTCATGTTATCAATATAAATGGGTTGGTTGGCCTATAGGTGTAGACATTGTCTACTATATGTAACCTTGATGATGGGAATCTAATATATGAAGTCTCAAAATTTTGACAAAAGGATTCTGGTCATAGCAGTTGAATGCATCATTTTTTTTTTCTCTTTGCGTGCGAATATACTGTGTTCTTTGTCCAAATTTCTTGTAAGTTAGCCCTGATTTTGTGCTTAGTGTTGCTCCCAGTTTTTTTTGTATTTTTATTGATATCTTTCTGCAAAACCTCTAATGTCGATCGACTTCATTGTACGGTGTTGATGTGGCACCACTGACTTGGGATAGATGGTACTGAAGACCAGGAACTTAGCTTGTAGGTGATGGTCAGGCTCAGGACTTTTTTCAAGTCGAGCGCTCTATGCTTAACTTGGGAATGTTGATGCCAGAAAGGTCTCAAGGATCAGACTTTAGAAATAAACCTAACACATAGTTTCCTTGTGCATTATCATCCTCGAAATCTCCTGATATCAAAAATGTTTCGGAAGTCGGTGATCGGTGATATTATTTCATTTTTTGTTCAACGCTTACTCTTTTCACCTTTTATCGACACCAAAAGGGATCGATCCTCAGTGATATCATTGAGTGACTCTTGTCGTGGAAGAACAATTTGTTTTTGCCGACGTCGAAAAAGATCGGTGCTCGACGACCTTAGTTCTCTTGAGTGACTTTCTCTCATCTCCAATTCTTTTCGATGCTGAATTTCTTATGCACATCAGGGAAAAATCTTGACTATTGATTCTTTAATTAAATGTTAGTATTTTAAGTTATGGGTTTTAGCATGCTCAAGCAAGATTTGAGAGACTTAAATGAGAAACAAAAATGATAAGCAAAGGAAACATTTTCATACTAAAGTCGAATTAGACAGTGTAAAAGAATCAAGTGGTACCCAAAAAGTAAAATATGACATAGGATTTTTAGGGTGTGTTGAGTGCTCAACAAATGGCAATTTACTGGGTGAAAGTAGAATCTTTGTTCATCCTTCATGTTCAGCTGATACGAAATCTGGTGGAGAACGTTAATGGATTTAAATCAGATCTTCGTTCAACCTTTCATTTGAAATTCTCCAGTTGATTCTTCTGGGTCTGCCTCTAGGGTTTTCCACCTTTATTCCTTCTTCATTTCCTATAACTCTAAATCATGCCCCTTTGAAAAAATATAGTAAAGTATCCACTGACATGAATCATTTAATTACCTTTAATCACTTTCTACGGTGTTGCTCCGCTGCCTACAAGCATACATAGCCCCAACGCAGTCACCCCGACATCACAGACCTTGCTCTGCTACCAGTAAGCTTCCATAGACCCGGCGGAGATATTTGCATACCCTCTCCCACTATTCACTCATTTGGGATAGTTAACTTTTATTTCGGCAGAATTCCCTGAGCGAGTGGGAGAGGATGACTTATGTTTAATTTGCAAAGGGAGATGGTTTAAGTTGAATCCTTTGCTAGATTTATCTTTGGGGTTCATGTAGTCCTTTTTAGCTTTCCAACTTTCCCGTAAGGTTTCACTAGATCACTGGGTAGAACTTTCTGCATTTCTCCAGAGTTGTTCATCTACGCGGGTTAGATAGAGGACTCTTCGAAGAAACCATAGGTTCCTCGACACTTCTTGTGTTGTATTTGAGCAATGAGTTAGGAACAAAGTTCTCTATGTTGCATGATTTGAGGTCAACCATTATCTTGCTAAACACAACCTTCAAAAGTGAAGAAATAAAAAAATTAAAAGAAAATAAAAAATAAAAGTAATTCGCAGTCAACCTAGCTGAAACAACTCATGAAATACGTGCATAAAACATAAAAACCCTTTTTTTTTTAATGGAAATATTGTTTTAGGGCTTGGCCATTTACTGGGAGGATGTCATGTTCCCCCCTTAGATTCTAAAAATGATAAGTGTCTGCCCCAATCTTCTCAACCACCTAGAAAGTTCTAAGCCATAAATTCTGAAACTTAGAATGCTTCCCTTTTGGCTCATTTGCTCTGTCCCATTTTAGGACTAAGTCTCCTACTTCAAAATTCTTCTCTTTAGCCTTATTCTTATCAAACCATATTTTTACTATCTGTTGGTGGGCTATACATTTTGACTTAGACTTTTCCCTTTCTTCTTCTAGCATGAGAAGAGTGTCAATTCTTTGTTGTATGACCGATGAAAGCTCCCCTCTGGAATCTTGGGCTAGTTGAAGAGATGGAAGATAAAGCCCGTTCAGGAGAGTGGATTCCTGCCCATAAACCAAAAAGTACAATAAATTTCCTATAGATTCCTTGGGTGTGACCCTATCATCCCATAAATCGTTATGGAGTATATTATTCCAATTCCTTTGGTTGTCTGCAAATGTTTTCTTCAATATCCTTACTATGTTATTATTAGTTGATTATGCCACTCCATTTTCCTATGGATAGTAATTTGCAGAGTATATAATTATGATTCCTTTGTCTAGAGAAAACTCTGTCAACAGGGTGGAAGAGAAGTAAGCTGCATTATCAAAAACTAGGACAAAAGGGACATCAAACCTTGTGAATAGTTGTTGTTCTATGAATTGGATTACCATCTTCGCGTTTACATGGGTCAGAGGGATGGCCTCTGCCCATTTCGTGAAATAATCGGTGGCAATAGGTATATACTTATGTTGTTTTGAAGAGCTTGGTGTAATATCTCCTATGATATCTAACCCCCTTTGCTCAAAAGGCCTAGAAACAATCACTGGTTGGAGTGGGATTGCTACTCTCTTCTCTCTTCCAGTGCTTACTTGACAGGTTTTATAGTTTCTAGCGTAAGTGTGAGCATCCTTAAACAAAGTGGGGCAATAATAACCAGCTCTCAGTTTCTTATGAGCGGTGGTGTTTCCTGCAAAATTTCCACCAGCAGGGCCATCATGGATTTCCTTCAGAACTTTGTCTTCATATTCACGTTCGAGACATCTTAATAGTACCCCATCATAATTAACCCAAAAGAGTACCGAATTTATGAGGCGATATTGTGCATATTTTAACCTGAGAGCTCTCTTTTCCCTAGGGTTGAGATTTTTTGGACAAGTCCCATGGTGTAAGAGATAATTTAGCTTCATGTACCAAGACTCTTGTCCTGGGAATATGTATGAAACTTTGCTACACCATAATTCGATTTCATTCTCCCACCCAGAATCTTCATTTACTTGGTCCTGGGCTTCGACTGCGAGTTTTCATAACCTTTCCCTTTAACTAGTTTGTCAGGTTTTATATCTAGATCAAATTCTTGAACTACTGCCATCCAGTTCCCTCTTATTTCCCCCATCTCCTGTTGGGTGAATAAGGATCAGACCACAGGGTGAGGAATGATTACCTTGGTGTGGTTCTTGAGGATGTAATACCTAAAGTGTTTTACCTATTTATAAACTGCATAAGTCTATTTCTATATGACAGGATAATTTTTTTAGGCTCCTTGGAGGTTAGTTCCCATGAATGACACTGGGGCCTCGTTGTTGTCATGATCCTTATGAGTCAATACCGCAGTTAACGATTGGTCGGAGGAGAAAGTATAGAGGAAGAGATATTTATTGAAATTGGGACTTCGTAACATAGGGGCTTGAGATATAGTAGTTCTGATGTTGTTGAAATCATCCTTTCGTTCATCATCCCATTTAAATTCAACATCTTTATGAATCATCTTTTGTAAGGGTTTGATAGTTTCCGCGAAATCAGGAGTGAATTTCCTCACAAAATTGATTTGTCCGAAAAAAGACCGCATAACTTTCTTGTTGTCAGGCAACGAGATTTGAGATATGGCCTTAATCCTTTTTGGTTCTATGCAAATTCCTCCTTGAGATATAATGTTTCCTAGCAACTTACCTTCCTCGACGCCAAAAATAGTTTTCTTAGGATTTACGGATATACCGTATCTCCTACACCTTTCGAAAATCTAAGTTAAGTGTTGGATATGCTCTTCTCTATTCTTTGAATACAAAGTTAGTTCATCCAGATACACTAACACACACTTGTTGATTAGTCCCCAAAATGATACGTCCATGGCCCTTTGAAAGGTCACCCTTGCGTTGGCATGCGTTTATAAGTGAAGGTTCCCCACTTGGTTCATAAGCTATCTTTGAAACGATCTTCCTCTAAAACTAGGACTTGGTTGTAACCTGAGAAACCATCTAGTAGAGAGAATATCACTGAGCCATACATGGTCTGTAGGATTTTCTCCATTGGTGGGACTGGGTAATTGTTTATTTCTGAAGCTCTATTGACGTTCTTAAAATCTATGCATAAGCAGATTTCTCCAGACTTTTTCCTCACAAGAACCAAATTTCCTACCCATGCAGAATGCCTAACTTGGAAGATGATTTTGGCATATAAAATTTTCTTCAATTCTCGATACATGAGAGGTTCCAGGGATGGGTGATACTTTCAGAGCTTCTATTGGAAGGGTTTCACTTTAGGTTTTAATAGAATAGTGCATTGAATGATACGGGTGCCATAAGTTTTTAGATCTCGGTAGGACCATGAAAAGACATCTTGATATTGTCTGAATAGTTTGAGATAAGCCTTTCTTTCCTCTTTAGATATAGTCTTTCCAATATTCACATTCTTTGGGTTTTTTGAGGTTCCGATATTTATAGTTTCATGCAGGGGACATGAGCTACCAGCCTTTGCATTTTTAGGCCCCTTAAATTGTTCCTTCAGATCAAAAAGATTTTCCAAATTAGCTATCCCTTTCAAGATTGTAAGAGACTTACATTTGTCAATAGGTTGACCTGTCCGAGAATCTGTTCCTGTTGATTGTTCCTGGAATACTTCATCGTCAAAATCCAAGTCTTTGAAGTTATATTGTTTAGTCAGAAAGTTTATGATATGTTCATACCCTTCAAAGAATTTCCAATTAGAAATATTCTTGGGCACTGATGGTTTGTAGAGTAGTTCCACAGTGAATCGGGAGGCTTCGTAATCTTCTAGAGGTGACAACCTTGAAGCAGGTGTGTCTAAGGAATCATCAAGAATGTTCTTTTCTTTGGGGATCATTGTAATATTGAAAGATTCAAAATGCTCTATTAACCTATGAACTTCCTATTGATAATTCTTTAGGTGCAGGGAATTTCAATGTATGGTATTCATTGTCTAATGATAATCTACGAGTCTCTGAAAACCTTCAATTCTTTGACATTTAAGTCTATGGATTTCTTTAGCCCTTGTACTAGAGCTTCATACTCGGTGGTGTTATTTGTGCATTCAAATTCTAGTCTACGGGATATGAAATGACGTTTACCTTTTGGATCAATGAGGATGCACCCTACCCCTGATCCTTCCCATTATTTAGATCCATCAAAATATATGTTCCATATATTTGAGAGAAAGTTAACTGTTTCTTCCTTCTTATTACTTTATTTCCCTCAAATATTTTGTTTGGTAATTTCTAGCATAGGTTCTTGATAGAAGATGGTTTCCTCTATCAGTATTGGTGATTTCTCTTGAAAAACCATTTCAGAGTTCTAAGTGAGAGGGACATCATATGGAAGAGGGGAGAAGTTCCTGAAAAATGAATCGTAGGAATAATTTCTTAGCACGGGGAAATCTGTCGATGAGGGCTTGTTTAGGGTTTCTAGATCAGTGACCGTATGTTTCAGATATCTCTCCCTATCTATTCTTATCATATTCTTGTGTCCCTCCAATGGTAGCCAAAGGTGTTCCCAGTCTATACTAAAGTACATGTTTAACTTCTCAGACCAATCTCGACTTAGTAATAACCCATAGGCCTATGGGATATCTACTACAATGATGTAAATCACTTGCACAAACATAGGATGTGTCACTATCCTGATCATTACATCTCTGAGTTCCCGCATGACTTTGACTTGGGTTCTGTCTAGTTATATCACATGTTTATCACTCTTGAGAGGCAGTGCATTTAGTTTTTTTACATATATATAGTGGCATAACGTTAGACGATGCTCTTGAATCGACCAAACAATTGTGGAGGTTCCTGCTGAAAACTTCAAATGTCAAAAGGAACGGTGGGACAATGGGTTTTCCCTTCTTATCTTCCAAGCAGGTATCCATAATTGGTTTATTTACTAGATCTTTGGAAGTTAGATTTCTTTGTTGTTCATTGCTTGTCGGTGGGTTTTCTACTGATTTCAAAGCTTGTAGAAGGAAGTCTTTTTGTTGAGGGATTCTACATATGTACATAACCAATATATTATCCTTCAACTTCATTAGATATTCAACTATGTTGTACTCTAGTTTGGGAGATTCTTGGGTGTGGATGATAATAGGGTTCTTACGGGGAGAAAAATGTTCTTTCGGGTGATCGAGAGTTGATCTTTCCCCTGACATTTGAGTGGTAGTAGGATCTTTTGAGACAGGAGGACCTTTACTTCTCGTTTGCAAAACTGAGACCTCTGCGGGTGGTTCTTGAACCTGAAATAGGTCGTCAGAAGGAATAATTAGGTTAGGATCCTATATCAACATGGTTGTATCTTCTAGTGGATCAATCTCTTCCTGGTCAACAACATTGATAACTGAACTTCTTGGTTGCTCAGTCAGGGAGACTTCATCTAGAAACTGATTGTCCATCAAATTCATGGCATGTACCCATTGAGGGAAGTCTCTTTTGGATTGGTTTTCCTAATGATAAGTACAAAAAGAATGAGATGTGACATTCCCTAGATCGATATTCAAGTTAGCTGAGGGAGGTTCAATTTCTTTGAATGGTGGGTTCCTTTTAAAGAAAGGCTAATAGGGCCTTTGGCCTTGGTTTCCTTCCCTTGTGTTTCTCTTCATGTCTATGATATCATTTGATAATTTCTTAACCATGCATTGTAGATGTTCTATGTATCCATTACCCTTGTTGGGCATTTGTTCTTCTTGTTTCCCTGGTGGTCTAGTCAGAAGGAGTCCTCTCCTAGGAGGGGGTTGAAATTATTTCTTAACTAAAGAGACATGGCCTTCTTTACACCCTTTCATCGGGAATTATATCATTTTGTCTTCTTCAAAATTCTCAGCCAGGGTTCATTTGACAGCCCTTTTCACGAGCATGGAAATAGAAGCTAGGAGAGCGTTAGCATAAACTTCAATTTTCAACTCCTGAGTTGGTTTGGCTTTGGGCTAAAGTTTGTTTAAGATGATTGTGAATCTTTGATTGAAATATTTAACCTTTTATTTTGAACTCATGGTGGCTATGAACAATTCAGCCATTAGAGCTCCTGTAGTGGTTTCTTTGGCAAATTTGCCTAAAAAATCCTTCTTAAACTTTGTCCAACTAGTTATGGATCCTATAGATAGGTTAAAATACCATGTGGAGGATAAGTTATCAAAAGCATAGGGGAACATCCTGCAAACTACGTCTTCATGTTGGACGTTCATAACTCTGTTCGCTAGTATAAATTTCCTTATATGATCTTCAAGCAACCCTGAGGTTTCTGGGTCGAACTTAGGAAGTAACTTTTATGGATGTCGGGGAAGGTTATGGACTGGTCCCGGGAGGGCCAAAGCATCTTTGGCCAACGAGGGTTGATTTTTCAGTGGCGGGTTTCCCCTTTCTTCATTATGGCTTTTTTTGTCCTTCATATCTTCAGATTCTGAGTTAAAGTCCTCCTCTTTCGAAAAATTTTCTGGTTCAGATACATCATCGACTGACGTTTCATGGATCATGTTAAGAGTATCTTTGATTTCGATGATTGAAAAATCTGTTAGGTCTTCTACTGTGTGCATTAAAACCTCGTCGGGAGTATTAACCACTGGTCTTCTTACTTGTTTTCTTTGAGGAAGTATCGGAGCTAAGGATAATGCATTGATCTGTCAGGCGTATGCTCTTGTGATTCTTCTAAATTGATTTAATTCCTTGTGAGGGAGAGCGTAAGGTATTTCAGGGTACAATTTTTATTCCTTAGGCTATGGTGAGTTACGCATTTTAGGAGTAATCAACGTGTGTGGGTTATCTTGGGAATGACTAGCCATGCATGCATGTTGTTTTGAATCTGCAAGTTGTCTGAAATATTATGTGAAATATGTATTCATCCATTCATTCTCAGGCCCTCCTTCTAGTGTCAATTCTGTTGATGGGTCCTAAATCCATTTAATTCAATAGCAGGAACTAAACCCTCCACTGAGGGTCAATTAGACTCTGCAACAATTAATGGTGAAATGGTTCTCCAGATATTGCGATCCGACCAATTAATCTATGGGCTTTACGTTTTCTTGTGAAGGTGTCTCCTTCAGTTTGGAATTTCTCTTTTTTGTATTTTCTCTTACGTGGGACCGATATAAGATTGTAAGCTAGTACAAACCAACTTGGCAACAAAATGGGAAAAGGTTCTATAATACTGGAGAAGAGGTTGAGGTTGGGATAACCCGCTACTCAAGCATGCAGACGACAATTCTATACCACAGGCCTAGTACTAATACATTAACCATATGAGAATCCAATTATTGTCTAAGATACTAATTATTAGAAAGAAAACACATATGTGATAAGATAATATCAAGAAAAATATTTCACCTACACTAATCATCTATCGCATGATAACACAACAATTCATCTTCATCATTAAAGAAAAGAGTTGTAAAACATTGCATCAGATAACTTAACAATAGATTCAATAGCTCTTAATCATTACAACATCCATTCATGAGACGAGATAGGAAATATTTCTTCTCCATGTCCAATCACACACGCATTTGATGAAAATATAACTTGTCTCTAGTCCAGAAGGTCTTCTCTATTAAAGGTAGCTTAGAAATAATTCTTAACAAAACAAAAAAAAAGAGATTCTTGCAACAACCATCGACCCTTAACTAATTGGTTGATTCTCTTGTTTATAACATAAAATTCAACTGAAAATAATGGCTAAGTGTAGATAAKTAAACAAAATTCTCCACGTGACATTCTCTTCTAACAGGTTTTCTAACAGTCGACTCAAGATATCACTTGAAAAGGTGACTTTTCTCATAATCTGATCAACTGATGAACAACTCATCACAGGTTTGGGCATATGAAAATATGTGTTGTTCCATCAGAAGTGTGTAAAATTCTCTGATCTCCATTGCATGTGCCTGATATTTGACCAGACCAGTACTTAACTGTTGAAGCACAACCCGAGTGCTGATCGAATGTTCGAAAAAATTGTTGCACCTGTCCTGTCGTTTTGTCGGTCACCTTTGCTAGTATTTTGGCCCATGAAGAATCTTTCTTGGCATGCGATTCGACCACATCATGCAAGTAGATGAAATCATTGGTTGTTCTGAACTCAAAAAGCTTGATATCCTTCATCACCTTGTTGATCTTTAGACTCAGTTTCTCTCGCATTCCTCAACGAAGTTACAAAGCCAATTTTGCTCGATATTCGGAGGGATATTTACTGCAATCGGAATTAAAATCGTTTAGAAATTGCTTACAAAAAAATACTCAGCAAAATATCTGTAAAAACGTAAGCGTGAAGAATCCATACTAGTGCATACCTAAGCCTGATTGTTTCATACTTACGTGATCTCTGCAACCCTTCGAATTTCCTGCACTTTCTCTATTAGCACCATCATTTTCCTTTAGTTATGGTGGGTTACATCCACACACCATTGCATGAAATATCAAGTACGGAAAACATGAGATTCAAATTCATTCCAGTGGTCGGTTGGCCCTTGGGGTCGAGAAAGGATGTCAGAGCCAAACATGTGCTTAAAGTAAGAATAAGTTCCAAAAGAGTCGGATACTATCATAAGAGAAGTCATTAAACACTTTAGGTTGACGAAAATTTCTCAAACAGGAGTCGCATCAGCAAGTGCATCAACCATCATCAGCTCATTATGGAGGCTAGGGAATTAAAAATAAATCGATGTGATCATACCACACATCCTCTACAACTCCTATCAATTGCATCTCACACACCCCGAATCATGCCTGTCGCATGGATGTGACACATAAATTATTTAAAACATCCCATTTCAAGGTATTCAGTGTTCCTTGGCACGTTTCAAATCACTGCCCACTCCTTTATAAATTCTATATGTTCTTCTTACTAGCCGAGCTTATGCACTGACTCATCTCGTGAGCCCAACTCGATCACATTCTTTGCTTTGGGCCTTTTTCAAGTCACCCACGCATAAGGTAGATATGTCGTCACACCATGGGAACTCCTCAAAACTCAATACGGGGCCTGCGAGTCAGTCAAAGTGCCAAGATTGAGCCACAAAATGCCTGGGACTCATTCATGTTTACAGCGGGTGTTCCCAAGGTTTCAAAGGGAGATTTCTACCTTCGCACAAAAAATATAGTATCGCCTCATGTGGAGGCTGAAGTGGAAGAAGTTACATTGGAAGGGGACAACTTGGAAGCCATGCTTCCTCAAAAGTATATACCATGGAGAAGAGCCAAGCCCAGGAAAGGTAAGGAATTTGGGGGGGAAATCCAAGTCCCTATTGAGTCATGTGCATGATCAGCCATCGAGGAGGTCCTAATGCAAACTATCCGAATAGATCCTGTCGAAACCACAAGTTGAGGAAGTGGGAGTCGAATGAGAAGGGAAGAAGTGTTAGTCTCTAATGTTCGAGGACCTAATCCACAGCTGGAGCAGGCAAAACTCGCCACAACTGAAATTTACCAAGAGAATAGAGAATTACGACGAAAGTTGGTGGCAAAGAACCTTGAGGTGTCAACACCACAAGGTCGTGAAGGGAACACAACCTAGCTCAATAGGTAGCTTCAGGAAGCACAATATATGATCGTGCAGCTACACGAAGTGCAAAGGGTGTTGGAAGAACAAACAATGAAAACACCTCAGGGAGAACGAAGCAGTCGGGGAGAAATTTTGCGTGTAGAAGAGGCATGATGGCCAAACTTTGTTTTGTATTCTTAGACGCGATGCAGAATTTTGATAGTTTTCCCTTTTTCTTATGAAAAGTTTCATGTTCTCAATGTAAACAAGTTGGTTGGCATGTAGGTCTAGACAATTTCTACTGTATGTAACCTTGGCGATGGGAATCTAATATATGAAGTCTCAAAATTTTGACGAAAGGATTTTGGTCATAGCAGTTGAATGCATCGGTTTTTTTTTCTCTTTGCATGTGAATATACTGTGTTATTTGTCCAATTTTCGTGTAAGTTATCCATGATTTTTTGCTTAGTGTTTCACCAAGTTTTTTTTATATTTTTATTGATATCTTTCTGCAAAACCTATAACGTTGATCGACTTCATCGTATGATGCTGATGTGGCACCACTGACTCGAGATACATGGTACTAAAGACCAAGAAATCAGCTCGCGGGTGATGGTCAGACTCAGGACTTTGTTCAAGTTGACCACTCTATGCTTAAATTGGGAATGTTGATGCCAAAAAGGTCTTGGGGATCGACCTTCAGAAATAAACCTAACGCGTAGTTTCCTTGTGGATTATCATCCTCGAAATCCCTCGATACTGAAAATGTTTCGGAAGTTGGTGATTGGCGATATTATTTCATTTTTTGTTCAATGCTTACTCTTTCCACCTTTTAACGACTCTAAAAGGGATCGATCATCGGTGATATCCTTGACTGATGCTTGTCACGGAAGAACAACTTTCATTTTCCAATGCCGACAAAGATCAACGCTCGA